>CM042856.1:9327302-9444802 GCA_023658055.1 Thaleichthys pacificus | reverse complement strand
AGAGAGAACGAATGAGGCTGTCGTAGGTTCTACAGAGCTCAAGTGTTCTAGAACATAACTGCTAGGATTCTGGTTAAGAATAAGCATTCTATACAGCTGCTCTACTTTCCTCCGAACTTCCCAAACTTCTGTTCCAGCCACATGCTGTGCATGAAGTAGAGAGGAAATTACTATTCTGTGGTCACTTACAGTCTGCTTTTCTGTGGGTTTTCTGGAGCTGTGTCTAAAAGACCTTCAGCTCAGTGTGCGCGGTTGTGTGTGTGTGTGTGCCTTTGATTCCTCATCTTCTGATCAGAGTCTGATGTTGTACAGTAGTTGTGTATATGTATATGTGTGTGTGTGTGTGTGTATTGGTGTGATTACAGTACTGTGGCCTCTAATCAGCAGTGTGACCAGCTGCTGGGAGGCTCTGGGTATCTGTGGGTCGGATCTCTCAGCTCTCCGATGCTGAAGGAATGTTCATACATCGGAACATGACTTTCCTAATATGGAACATATGGCTTCTGTTGTCTCCATGCAACTTCACAGCACTGGTTGAACGGTCTTATGTTTGCTCTGTTCGCAACTTAGCAAACAGTGAATTGTTAGCATCGCTTGGTATGCGTGCCTCGAATTATGACTCGTATTCTTTTTTGCCCTCTCTCCTCCCCTTCCTCCCTCCTCCTCCTCCTCCTCTCCAGGAGCCTGATGCCTCGCACGCTGGAGGGCCAGATCACCATGGAGAAGACGCCCAGCTACTTCGTCACCAGGGAGACCCCTCGCCGCCTCTTCTCCATGAGCCGCCACACCAAGCTGATCGTGGTGGTCCGTGACCCCGTGACCCGCGCCGTGTCCGACTACACCCAGACGCTGTCCAAATGTCCCGGCCTGCCCTCCTTCCAGAGCCTGGTCTTCAGGAACTCCTCCGGGGGGGTCATCGACATCTCCTGGAGCGCCGTGCGCATCGGCATCTACGCCAAACACCTGGAGGCCTGGCTGCACTACTTCCCCCTTTCCAGCTTCCTGTTTGTGAGCGGCGAGCGGCTGGTCAGCGACCCCGCCGGCGAGATGGGCCGCGTCCAGGACTTCCTGGGTCTGAAGCGGGTGGTGACGGACAAGCACTTCTACTTCAACCAGACCAAGGGCTTCCCCTGCCTGAAGAAGCCCGAGGGCAGCAGCAGGCCCCGCTGTCTGGGGAAGTCCAAAGGCCGGCCGCACCCTCAGATCTCCCCCGAGGTTCTCCTCAAGCTCAGGGAGTTTTACAGGCCCTTCAACCTCAAGTTCTACCAGATGACGGGGCAGGACTACGGCTGGGACTGAGAGAGAGGCGGTCACCCTGATGGCACACTGAGACAGGGGTTAGGGTTAGGATGGTCCTAAGCTGTCAAAGGCCTTGGTGTGCTTGCTGACTGACTGGGCTGAGAGAGAGATGTTCGTGTTCTCTGTTCTCCCTCCTTGGACTGAGTCATACTTTGAAATGATGCAGGCGAAGGTCCTGGCATGGGCTTTCCAGAGGTCGAATCACCAGCTGTTACCCTGCATACAAGATGTTTTTGTTTGTTTGTCCAAGATGGCAGTGATAGATATAAAGAGAAACCCTGAGAATATTTACGCACAATGAAATCAGCAGGATCCATTTTCACCTTGTTGTCTCTCTGATCTGTTTTTCTGAAAGATATTCCCTTCATTCAGTTCATTCATGTTGAGCATCTTTTTAGGCGGTTAGTGATGTGTAGAAGCACCAGCACTGATGCTGTGCTGGGATGTATGGTGAACCCATATACATGCAACTATACCCAAACTGTAACCATGGTTGTGCTCTAAATGTGCAATTATTTATGTTACCAGCATCCTGCTAATAGGAATTGTTAATATTACTGATATGTGTCATTAATACCTGTGACATTTGTTTCCACACTTCCCATATAAGCTGTCCTTACTGACTACAAATTTAGAAAGTTTATTTATAAGACAACAAAAATGTTTACTGTTTTATCGTCTACTTTTGTATTTGGAAGGTGAAATACTGACTAAAACCATTTTTATTCAAAAAATGCTGTTGTCTGTGTATCACTAGAAACACTCATATGGATGAAATGAATGGTTCAACACAGCTCAGCCAGTGTGTGTGTGTGTGTGTGTCTGTGTGTGTGTGTGTGTGCGCGTGTGTGTGTGTATGCATGTGTGTGTGGGGGGAGGATCATTGAGCCACAGCCTCCAGAGCTAAATGTGAAGTTACCGCTGAGAGGAAGCTTTCTGATGTGTAAGCAATCAATCCACATAGGTCACTAGAGAACCCTGGGATGGGGTATCGTTGACCCTTGACTCCTGCTGCTGACCTGCAGGCCTCTGTGGTATAAACTGCTGACCGCCTGGACTGGCGAGCTAACAGTGGATTGGCTGGAAAGCCTGTCAGTCACCCTTCCCACCTCTATAGGACCCATTAATATTGCAGTTTCCACCTCTGGGAACTGCTCTTCAGGGAGCGGGCTAATCAATACCTGCCTGGTTAGTTTATAGGCGGAGGGATATTTGCTTCTGTGCGCCGTGTCCCGTGGCATGGTGATTTAGCTCCAGGTCGCACCGAGGTCGCAATCACACATTTGTAAAAAAAAAAAAAAAGATTTAACAGGTGATTTATAGCTCATACATGTCGAATCGATGGCAGTACTCTATGGAGAAGTGCATGAGAAGGGTGTGTAATATTGGTGTTAGTGCGGGGTTAGCAACAAAATACAATAAGCTACAATCTCTGTGCTAGGTTATTTCCTCTGGGTACTAGTATTATTCATGTTTTATTCATGACTATAAATAAACAACACTAATACTTCAGACTTTCATTTCACAAGGCAAATGAAAAACTTGTTTATGTAGGCCTGACTAATCAAAACAGGGAAGAAATGATAGTGGTTATTTCAGATTACATTACAGATCAGTGATGCCTTCTTGGTCTTCTTTGTGACCCTGCTACTCATGTCTGACTGGATCCTGCCATGTAAACATGGGCTGAGTCCTCTCTACTTTCAATTAAGCTGCTATGGTCTCCTCTGCACTCTTCACACTTATCCTCCTGAAGCGACTTGGCCAGCTGCCCTCTGGCCCGGGCCAGGGTAGAGGCCTCTCAGTGGGGGTCTCTCTGACCCGGATGACCCCTGGAGGTCAGAGAGAGAGAGAGGGAAAGAAAGACATAGACAGAAAAAGAGATAGAGAGAGAAAATGCCACCTTTGGGTCACCAGGCAACCCCTGACCCTGACTCTCCCTTGGCTATTCTCAGAGAGATGGAAGGGGAGCAGGAACAGGGAGAGTGACTGATCTGTTATGGGTACTAATGGACTCATTTAGCCTGATGGATAATGTCAGAGGACTGTAATTATGAATAGACAAATGGGACGAGGTTTGACCGTTACGTTGGAGGGTATTATCTTCAGGCACCCTCATGACTGTTGATCATTAATGTTGACCTTTAATGGTTACTTAGTGGTATTCTAATGATCAGTTCATTTGTTTGAGAGGCTTTTTATTGCATTGAAACCTAGTTTAAACGTATCAGTATGTATGTAATGTAATGGTAGTCATGTGACCAGGTACCAACTGTTGCCCTTTGACCTCCTAGTCAGGAAAGGTCAGAACCAGAGAAAGTTTCCTGTCAGAGGGACACACTTATGTTCTTCTTGCACCATAATGGAAATGTTACACTTCCTGTCTCTATCATAAATACATTCTATAAATTGATATCTGACTTTTTCTACCTCTCCCTGGACAGCATGCGAGGTATTGTGCAACAGTAAAGCTGAAGAAAACTAAGAGGTCTAGTCTTTCAATGAAGAGAGTTGACAGTACAATCTTATACAAAATTGGGATAAAGGACCTCGGTTAACCCGCAACAGTCTTGTGTCTTTCATAAGCCAACAGTCATTTTGTACACAGAAAAAAATGGCAATGCTTCTGGCAAAGGCTCTGTGGAAGAGCATGCCTTCAGAGCACATGCCAAACACATCTCGATCCCCCGCTAGTTTTAATATGAGGCTTTGCTCTTTTCAGCTAGGAGCCAGTCTTTAATTACAGTACAGAACATTTGGTCTGGCTGAAGGAAGGAAGCAAGGAAAGAAGAAGGGAGGAACGTTTTTCTCTCCTCCTCCAACTAGACGACTGGCAGGCTAACATTTAGCACCCATGTGCCTTTATAATTAGCTGATCAAAAGCCCTAAGTCAACATGTGCTGTAATTATAAATCAGACTGACAGGCTCCTTCTGTCCTTGCTGTGTTTACATTGTTGTTGTGTCGTCCTCCAGACCCCTCGCATTGATTAGGCCGTTTACTCAGCCTGGTCTGCCCTCCATCTCTTCCCTCCATCCTCTCCTCCCTCCATCTCTCCACTCTCCCCTCTCCTCCCATCCTTGATCCTTTTCCTTGAGCCAGCCCACTTCAAACACAGGGAGAGGAGTTAGATGAGGAGTTACAATAACCACCACAAGGATCAACAGAGTCAAGAGGAGGATGTGGTTTAGTAATGATGATAGAGGGATGATTCGTCAAACAACACTGCGATAGGAGAGAAGAAAAGACAGAGTGGGTGAAGAGAGAGAGAGAGGGAGGGGGAGAGGGGGAAGAGAGGAAGATGAAGAAAGGTTCAGAGAAAGAGGATAGAGGAGAAGGAGAGAAACATTGTGAGATGCCAAAAGACAGCTTGGCCTAATGAAACCTTATTAACGGTTAATGAGCCTGACCCCTGAGTGGATATCTATGGATGACCTCTGACCTTAGGGGAGCTTTTTGAGTGCCTCTGCATGTTAAGGACCTCTGCTCTCACCGTGGAACACTAGCCACATTTAAGGACATAGGGATTATGGGCTGACAGAACTAGAAAGGGAGGGACAGAGGGTGTGTGTGTACGTATTTGTGTGGGTGTGTGTGTTTGTGTGTGTGTGTGTGTGTGTGTGTATGTTTGGGCAACCAAGTGAGACTTAAAGGACAATACCTGTTCCGGAGTCTTATATTCTACCCAATGGTTGAGTGACTTCACTTCCCCATGGTTCTCATTACCCTGTGTACGTGTGTGTGTGTGTGACTGTGTGTGTGTGGGTGTGTGTGTGTGTGTGTGTGTGTGTGAATGTATCTTTGTGTATATGTCACATCTGATATTATACTGCTGTTTCTGCAAGGTCCGCTCACCACCTGTACTCTGTACTCTCCAGCCCCCTTCTGTCCCCAGAGAGAGAACACACACACACTCAAGCTCTCACAGACCCCCACCTTCAACACCAAAAGGTAGATTAGACCCCAGTCCACACAGAGCAGATGTCCAGGGTGTCTCAGTGGGTGGGGGTGGGTGGGTGGGTGGGGGGGGGGGGGGGGGGGATGGGCGGGAGGGTGGTGGGGGGGGGATCTCTCTCTGTGGACTGCAGTCCTATAAATTACACTGAAGAAATGCCTTGCTCTGCCCTTCTACAGTATATTCCACTATAACAAACTACCCAAGGACGGCAATAATTCTTGACATAAAGCAATCACTGATTTGAATGGATTATAGAGAAATGCTTATTTTATTGCAGTCATGAACAATTTGACCACAGTTCCTGTGTTTCCATTGGCCAATCCTAGTGTTCATAGTTCCTGGTTTGTTGGAGAGTGAAGCTGAGGTTAGCCTAAGGGTCAGCTCTACTCCAAGATGATCTCCACCGATTAGTGCCTAACGCTCTGAGACAATGTCCAACTTCCTGTGGCCTGGTGGGAGAGCCTCATTTGCTCTATTCCCACATGTGGGAAGAGCCAGCCGTGGCATCACATCCAGCCCGCAGGGCCGACAACCCAGCTCCCTCAGCCTCTCTCCTCCCTGTCAGGGTGCTTCACCGAGAGGCAGCAGGAGGTCCCAGATTAATGTCAGTATTCAATAAGAACCGTGTCACACAACAGTATCTCTCAGGCCCTAGGATTTGCTGCCTGCCAGAGTGCAGGGACTGTGTGTGTGTGTGTGTGTGTGTACATGTGTGCGTACATGTGTGTCCAGGTCATCATCTCTGAAGAGAAGGATGCAGGCCTGAGAAAAGAAGACATGATGGATTAGACGCTCTACTCTGCTCTCTCCCTCTTCCTCTCACTCGTTCCTCCTCTCTCTCCCACTCTCTCTCGTTCTCAGAAGTTTGTGGTTTCAGGAAAAGGACAAGACAACCAGCGTTAGCTAAACAACAACACTATTCATCATCTCCTGTCTATTCCTCAAACTGTGTTTTCTTCCAACCGTGATCATATTTTGGGGATGAAGTCACTGTGGGGCAGATGCTCAGTGTTACAGGCGATACATCAGCTTGACATTACGGTCTGGACAGACTAGAAACCAACCGCAAACTGACGAAAGAAAAACACATTATATATGTATGCTATTAATCCTGAGGACCATAACTGCCACTCAGCTGGCACCAAAAGATTTTTGGACATCCACATTCTTTAAATGCTGACTCCAAACAATATCTGGTGGTATCTATGGCGACCGTGTACTGAATGGCGTTCACTTCGGTCAATATTGCACTCTAACCGTCCAGGTCTCCTCCTTAGACACACACACACGTACGCATTCAAAAACACTTCACACATATTGAAGGGGGAGGGTAGCTAGGATGGGTATTATGGTGTCCGGGTGCCTCTGCTTCCCTGCCACACACGCTCACTGGTAATAGAACATGTCGTAATCCACACATGAACAGGCCCACTGATCAATAAACAGATAAAAGATCAGGTAATATGGTATTGATGGACTGGCCTTGAGAAGAGTAGATCCAGTGTAGGAGTGTGTGTGGGCGTGTGTGTGTGTGAGTGTGTGAGTGTGTGTGGGCGTGTGTGTGTGGTAATGCACCACAGCTTGTTTCTAAGTTAATGTGTCTTTTTTACAATGTAAATGCATCTTCACTGGAGATGACATGCCAATGCATTTAGAGCAGCTGCGTGTCCAGTCACAGAGAGCAGGGCAGGTCAGCTGCTGAACTGGTGATGGCAGCCCAATGGAAATCAATGAGACAGAGAGCCAGTAGTTAATAAGAACACAGCCTGTCCAGTCTGATGAAGCCTTGATGAGAAACTAGATGCACAAAATACTCAAGTCAGCCCTGGGCTCAAATGGAAAAAGAGACCCAATATGAAACCCTCACACACATACAAGTGATAGCATATAGATTACTTGACCATTCATATCTCTACTCACATGAACTGTTAGTATGTTGGTAGAGGTGCCTTATTAAGACCATATATGGGACCAAGTGTAATTCGGTCTGGAAGGAAGTGGGTAGCTGGTCTTCAGAAACCCCCCGTTCCCCCCCATCACCACGACCACTGTGGGGCTGACAACCCCGTCACCCCCACCCTGCTGTACTGTGGGGCTGACGACCCTGTCACCCCCCCCCCCCCCCCCTGCTGTACTGTGGGGCTGACGACCCTGTCACCCCCACCCTGCTTTACTGTGGGGCTGACGACCCTGTCACCCCCACCCTGCTGTACCGTGGGGCTGACGAACCTGTCACCCCCACCCTGCTGTACTGTGGGGCTGACGACCCTGTCACCCCCACCCTGCTGTACCGTGGGGCTGACGACCCTGTCACCCCCACCCTGCTGTACCGTGGCGCTGACGAACCTGTCACGATCCTGTCACCCCCAACCTGCTGCCCTGGTGCTGATTGAAAGACAAGGGGGTCACTCTAAGGGTGAGGACTCCCTCTGCCCACCCACGCAGACCCCGACGTCCTCTCTCTCTGCTTCTGGCGTGTGCATCTGCTATTTCTAAATGAACAGTCCTCTGTGGCTCTGTGTTATACAGGCTGTTGAAAATAGAAGGAAGAGTTTCCACATGGACGCAAAACCAAACCTTGCCCATGGTTAGGGGTGGAATGTGGGTTTCTGAGAGTTTCCAGGGGTCTGGAATCCCACAAACAAGAGAACACTAATGAATTGTTGTCAAAGATGTCATCATTGAGGCACCCCCTGTAGTTAGGGTGTAATGTTAACCCTAAAACAACCTGGAACCAAGGACGACATTCAGCCTGTTGAACCAGCGGAAACCTGTGGTTACATGTACTTGAGCTGCAGTTGCTAATAATCTACCACTCCATGCTGTCTGGCAGTACAGTACAGTGCTTGGCTTGGCTGTGTAGAGGGCTATAGGTCTAAGATACCCAACTCTCTCTCTCTGTGTGTGTTCTCAGTTTACCAAGACAGAGCCCTGGGGATGACTGGTAACTCCTGGAGGCTTGTGTCTTCTCCTCAGAGCGACATTCCTTCCTCTGTCATCTCTCCATCACTGGCAGTTGCCAACTGCCGCCAGCCATATTCATGCCTTACATGACTGGGATAAGTCCATAATTGGTTCCATTCCTTTTTTATTAAAAGCCAAACCAGCACTGTTATTAATGCTTCTTGAAGGGTTTGACTGAAAGAGAATGTGATGGGGACCATATGTGTGGCAGAGAGAGTGCTGACTGCTCTGGACTTACAGTTCAGAACTGTCCAAGTCTGGATCGACCCAGAGAGACATTTAAAAAGTGAACCCTTGTCATCCAATAGCTGTGTTTGGTTTCAAATTTGGCCAACTGACATCACAAAAGGGAAATAACACGACCTGGAGGTCTTGGAAGTATAAATGTGTCTGTGCCAGACAACTCACAACCTTAAAATAAGCCAATTTGTCTGTTTCAGTCGATCGCAAAGTAAGGTAAACTTGTCTGCTGTAACACCGCTTATCACAGACACAACTACACTAAACACCATGCCAACGTTGTTTCTGGTTATAATTACAGTTCAACACATAGACCACTTCAATATAAAATGTAGATTTCTGCTGACATGTCCCATATGAAAGAGGACAACCTGGTCCAGAAATAGTCCACCACAGCTTTTGGCGTGATGGGAGGTCCGTGGGAGAGGCGGCCATGACGGTCATGTCATGACATTGTAAGGGTCCACTACTTCTGTTTACATTCACACCCACCTGAAGGGCCCAGTGTCGCACTCTCACACAGTCGACAAGAGCCATTGCTAACCCACACATCACATGCATATGTACCGTATGAAATCAGCACACAAGCTGTGTGACTGGGTTATTGAATGGCATTATTGTAATCATGCCGTGGAACTGTGTCCAATGTCTCACCCTCTTTAGGGACGAGGGGGGTTCTGGAGTAAAATGGACTCATTGTTCAGGGGAACATGTGCAATGGAGAAATGAAAGCTTCTGTTTCATATGTTTTCTGAAAACATAATTGAACAAATGTGTGTTCATACTTATTTGGGGCCGAACTTCAAAAGGCTCGTTTTGTTGAGAAAATGAAGACGTTTGGGGTCAAACTCAGAGCAGGATACTTTTTCCGAAGCCGACTCGGTCGAGGAAAACCTTAAGGTTGTGTTCTGAAGGCTTGTCGGATGGAGACGAGCTGCAGAGTGGTCTTTCATGTTGCAGAATTACGGCTCTGCTTTCTTCACTCTATGTACGACATATGGAGAGAGATGTCTCTGGCTAACATTACACCGACAGTTGCTGTATTTCAAACTGGAGTTTTGTACAAGCATAAAAAGTTGAAGAAAGCGTCATGCAAATTGCTGTCTCTCACTGTCACTACTTGAAAATAAGCATATGGTAAAACACACAAACACACACACACACACATACAGACTCTCTGTCTCTCTCTCACATACACACACCACTAACAGTATTTTATGATGGACATTAAAGACAATACGCTCCTGTGTAACTCTCACAGGAACCCCCTCCTAAACATGCCCCTGACGGACTGCAGGTTATCATTATGCAGGAAGGCCAAAGCTACACTGATGGGTGGATGTCAGACGTCATGCAGCAGCGTAATATCTCTGCCCTCTCCTACTGCGGCGCTCCTTTTCATCAGCAGGTTATTAGGATGCTTCAAGGCCTCTTTCTGGAGTTCAACCAGCTTTCCTGGACGTGATGGAAAACAGAGTGAGGGCATTGTTCTATCCAGGCCCTCGGCTGGACACACACGACACAGAAACACACACGCACATTTATCCATGCATAACACACACTGGTGGCAACATGATTACACAACACAACTAGTTTGACGTCTTCCACTTGCTTTCCGTAAATACTGTGGTTGCTGTTTTCATGCTTAAATGTTGTCAAAGGTCCAAACAGTAAAGTATGTTCAAATGTATTTATCTGATTAAATAGAATGATTCTGATTGCTTCAATTTGATACCAGTAGCAACATGCAATGCTCATATTCAATTATAATTCAGCACAGTAATTCTGGTCTCATTCCAAACAGTAGTCCTATTGGTATTGGTGTGTGTGAGTGTGGTTGTGCATGAATAGGCTATTTGTGTGTGTGTGTGTGTGTGAGTGTCTGTATGTGTGAGTGTGTGCGTGAGTGTGTAAGGGTTCAAACTCTTTGTTCCACCTGTAACCTAGCACCTGAGAATGTAGCTCCTTTGAACAGTTCTTGAATTGCAAATCACAACCATATTTGTTGCTGGCCTCCATTCAAATTAGATAATAATCAACCTACTTTCTACTTGTTTTTATTCTCCTGTCATAACACAGGTATCACCCTAACACAGGTATCACCCTAACACAGGTATCACCCTAACACAGGTATCACCCTACACCATATACATGTAAAAAAACAAAAAAACAACAACAAAAAAACAAGTGTGAATTCGCAATAGCTGTGACCAACGATGCACCAAAGGGTGGGGACATGTTTGTGGACCGCCCAACCACCTGACACGCTTTGTCCCTCAGTACAACAGCATGGAGGGAGATCTCTAACATGACCTGAACATAAACATGCATCACTATGTCCTGGTCAAGTGTTCTGATCTCTGTGGAGAAATCTGCCTTAGATGCCGTAGGGAGATGTGTGACATGGCTGTCCTTTGGGAAAAAGAGATGTGCAACGCGGTTGATTGATAGTTCAGAGGTCGCCAGACCACACAGGCCCTCCCTGCTGTGGACTCATGGGGGCCGACCTCAGGGCCACCCAATCACAGCACATTCCATCAGTGACCCTGTACGTTTTAATGTATGTCCCTGCTTGGTTCTTAGAGAGTCATGTGACATAGAGTATAAACCATGCATGCAACCAAAACCAGACTTTGCTTGATTTATTTCATGTCATTTTCATGGTTTGTGATCAATGAGGGGTTCTGAAGTAACTAATGAATAACAAATTGGGTTTGGTTATAAGTAATGAAATTAGAATTTGTAATTTGTGTTTTGAATGTCTGGCCAAATGATGAATGGGTTAGTCCTACCAGGTCACATGTAAACACCATGACATTACATTAGGATGTAAAATACCCATGGATGTATTGATAAAGCATTAGATCTCGTATATAAAATAATCTTCTATTTGTCAATCATTGATACTGTACACTGTACCTTGAGCGTGTACCGCACAGTTCACTTTAGTGCATGCGATTCATGCTGTTTAAAATACTACACAGATATTGTTGTCAGAAAGAAGCATAGCAAAGTCTAAATTCCATTAAAAAGCCTTTAATTTAGTGGCATATCGTTTAGGGGATAAACAGCGCTGAACATGTTTCTACCATACAATCTTCATCAGAAGTTTCCTAAAATCAACACAGCCAGGATTCTTACCTCATAACACAACCAGGGATTACCGTATCCATACAGAGCCTGACTGACAAAACCTGAATGAAGTTTTTGGTTACACCTTTTGATATGCATTCAGCTGTGTAACACACTGTATCACATGTCAACTCAGGCTTAAGGTATCAAAGCAGCTTAGGGCATCTGGCAGAGCGAGGGAGGGAGGAAGCTGTCATATCTCCCACAGACACACCTGTACACACACACACACACACACACAAGCACATCCTACCTGACAGGTAGCAGGCAGGCTGGATCATTAGGCCTTAACCCTCAGATGGGACAATATCTTTGCTTGAGGCCCACTTCTGTTTTTCTGTGAAGGGAAACACTGAGAACATCATGGCTCCAGAACGGTTGGCCTTTGCCAGTTCCTACTACTTTGATGTTTGATGTTCTCATAGAATGCAGGTGTAGTAGTCTAAGCCTTCCAATGTTAGTAAGTTAGATATATTGTTACCATTTGTCTTCTGTGTTTGTTCAGCTGCCTGTTGGCATGCTGTACTGAGGTGATGAATGTATTACAATAGCAGAGTATAGGTTACTCACTGTCTGAACTGGCTATAATTAGCAAGACCATGAACTCATGCTTTGAGAGGTAAGAAATTACACAAGGTCATTACATGAAATAGTTGTCCATATGTTGGCCTGTTAATAAAGTATAAGAAACAAAAATATAGAGCTAATCCTAATATGATAAGACACCGGACCAAGTAAATTTGGTGGAGGGTCAATTAAGTAGGCCATGTGAAACACAGTTAATTTGGAGGGTCATTTAGGTAGGCTATATGAAACAGACACATTTTCTCCTTGCTACTCCTGTCAATCATGGACGGGGTCAAGAGTGCCTCTCGGCGTGGATGCTCGAGCGGCTGGCGTTTGCCGCGAACATCCTACGCTAGCTGGAATCTGAGCACCTGTCAGAGGCCGTCTGGTTTCAGATAACCATTTGGTAATAAGAGTTAACTCTTATTAGTCCACAAAGTGTTTATAAATGTTCTGTGACACTGCTAGCTAGAACCTACTCTAATTACAGAACCCGTTTATTTTACTGGTCAAGTTACCCCTTGTCACATCCTTTAAAGAACAGGTATGTTATTCTTTAACATCTTCCTTGCTGTAGCCTACTTTACTAAACTGTTGCTAACTAACGTTAGTTAGCTCTAATATACAGTAACGTCGCTTGGAAGCCAACAGTATTTTTATTAAAACCTCAGCTGTGACTTAATATTGATACAACTGTAGTCATGTTTATCTTCTGCCAATCCTAACATAGGCCTAACAGGACATTGAAATCACCGAGATGTCTTACAACGCACTCGCCGCTCAAAGTTTTGTTGCCATTTCGGAGTTGCATCCAAACACTTTACATCCGGTGAGCCAAACACACTTGCCACAGTTGAAAGTGTTTACCAGTTTTTACGCAAGTAGAACCAAAATAAAAGCACATTGCAGCTCCAAATAGTACCATCAGTAAAAAGGCCATGGGGCCGTGCTGTAGAGTTGTCAATCAGTATTGAATTGGTTCCTGTGATCTAAGCTTGATTTTGATATCATTGTCTGTCTGTTTTTCAGAGAGTTGCTGGTGTAATTATTGGAAAAACTGACGTCAAAAGCTTCCCAGACAGAAAAAGTAGAGATGACACATTTTCACGGATAACTAGAAATGATAGGCAATGTAGACATGGATTACAAATGGATTCTCCTCCACATCTCCACTCATCAGATTTACACAGAAACCAAAAACCTCCTAAAGATTACCCCGTTTATTCTCTTGACACACTTCTGAATGTTTCTTGACTTGCTGACTACCGCCCTCTGCTGATAACTTTGTGAACTACCCTAGTTCTCGGAATGAAAATGTAACTTTTCTATTTGTGTGCATTAGATATTGGCTTTGACAGATTCACGTTTGGCTTCACCGTCAAAGACTCTGTCGATTACTTCATCAATGTGACGTCATGGGGCGGCGAAGGCTACATCAACAGTCTCTCTGGCAGCTTCAGTATTGGAGACTGTGGTCAGTATAACTATATGCAGTATGTTTCAACAAATCCAATTACATCTTTGAATAAAAAATAAAAAGAGATATATCACATTACCCTATGTCGCATCACAATACCCATTACCATACAGTACATGATATACTGAATCCTGTACTGTACACAGCATAACATCCTGTCTTCCATCCCAAACAGTCATCATTGAAAATCCTCTAGTTGCTACTAAAGATCCTGACAAAGAGGATAGATTCTGCCCTTCTACTCCAAGGTAAGGAGAGTACCTTGCCGAGAGACTGTCTTGCTACAAACTGAGCTTTAACGTCACACTGTTCCACCTCTGGGGGACATAACCACCTGACCTGTGTGGTCAGTTTCTACAGGCTGCTGGTGACGGAGGCTCACTCCCGGGTGACTCTCTGCGCCGACACGGAGGCCATAGAGCAGCTGCTGCCGCTGCTGCACCTGCCTGTGAAGGACCCCAGAGACTTCTACTCCCTGGGGGACATCGTGGCCAACGGACAGAGTCTGGACGGGAGCGTCATCAACATCCTGGCCGCCGTGAGATCCGTAAGAGCAAGGTACCGTGGTTACCGCGGTTACCGTGGTTACCGTGGTCGGCTAATCGCGGGCCGTCTCCGTGACAGGAGAATGTGAGGGTGTAGGGGTCCTAATTTTATTAATTTATTTATATTTTTTATTTTATTAATTTGTTATTCCAAAGCGATAGAACCAATATGGAATCAGCACATCTACGCTTGGAATAGAGATAATTGCTGGAGTTCCATGCAATATGTGGACCTTCTCACTCCAACAATCACTTTTTTGGCCTACAGTAGAGGGAATAGTACTTTTGCGCTCTCTCTCAACCTTCCAGATTGGAGAGCCAAAGTTTTTCACCACGTCAGACGGTCGCAAGGGACAGAGGTTGGAGGTGAAGCTGTTTGACGACTGCGTCCCCTCCTTCTCCTTGGTCTGGTGAGAATGGCGGATCTCTTTATTAGTATGAAGTACAATGCTGAATGTAAGCAGAATGAACGATCTCTGGTGGCACTTGTCTTAGAAGTAGCCACCTATATACATATCATGTTATTAAAATCAGTTGCCTGTAGCTGGAACCCAGGTGTGTTTAATGTTCTGCCTGTTCGTACATGTCTGTTCTTCTGCCTGATCTTACTTTATTTAAATGTTTTCCTTCTGCGTGTCCCACTCCCCCCCCTCCTCCCCCCTCACACAGCTGGGATAGGGAGGCCATACAGCTGGTGCAGAGCTTGCTGCCCAGAGAGACAGGTAGAAACTAGTGACCCTGTATACTCTGGGACTTGGAAAATCCCCGAAAGTAACATCACTGACTGCCTCTCCCTCTCTGAAGTGCTCTTCGTCTCAGACGCACGCGTCGGTTTCGACAGCTTCCGGAACTGCATGGCAGCCACGGTCAACTCCAAAACCATCGTCACCGTCAACCCTGGTGAGGATCAGGGACCAGGCCATCTGAGGTTAACACCTGCAGGCTGTCAGCCAGGGCAGCCTGGTTACCTGAGTTCCTGTTATGGACGCAGTCTAACAGCCTGTCCACTTTGCTGTGTTCCGCCAGACACTAAGGAGGCCAGCCTGCTGTTCAGCTATGCTAAGGAGCTGTCTGACTCTGGGGCTCTGGAGGAAGACGTCAGGCCAGGAGATGTTCTTGGTGGGTCTCAGGGAAGACTAACTTACAGTGTTATGGATTCAAGGCTCGTTCATCACTGGCATGGCTTTATATGTCAGTAGCCTCTGCCATAGATTAGCAGGAGTGTGCTTGCACAATAAGAGGGCCTAGCTCAAGAAATGGCCTCCTGTCCTAAGGGCCAGTCAAGCCTTATTCAATTATTTAACTATAAATATATGACATGTTGCTTGATATTGAAATGTGTGGATTTGTGGCCCACTGTCCAGTGGAGTCCATCAGTGACGTATACACAGTCAGTGAGCTGAAGCTGAGAGCCCAGGAGAACCCAGAGGGCTTCTGTGGGATCACCTACAGCTTCATCTCCAAGCTGGACCTGGACTCCTCTGTGTCCAGGGTCATCAGGAGCAGGTGGTGGGTATCTCAGGGCAACAGTGACACACCGAGACAGAACAAGTATCTGTCTGTTACATTTCAACCAGATCTGAAATGATAAATCATAGATATGAACCGAATGGTGAAAACCCTATAGGTATCTGCGCTTATATGTGTATACATCTGTGTAAATATGCCTGTGTGTATATGTGTGTGTGTGTTTGTGTGTGGATGACATCAGTTCCAAGTGCAGGTACCAGGTCAGTGAGGACCTGCAGAGCTGCAATAACCCATCCTGTCCAGCAGGGGGCCAACCGCTGAGCATCACCACAGGGTTTGACCTGCTGGTTGATGTGACTGACCACACTGGAACCCTGCAGTCCTGCTACCTCAACAGCACCGCCGCAGAGAAGACCCTGGGCTGCACCGTGAGTCAGGATCATGGTCAATATGGAGGACACAGAACGACTGTGTTCTGAGGTTTGTGTTCACTCGCAGACAAACTGGCATGTCTTTTGTTTATGTCCGGTTGCAGCCATGAGGAGTTTGCCAGTTTAACTGATGACGAGCGAACGGCCTTGAAGTGGAGGTTCCTCTTGGAGAGATGCAAGATCTACCTGAAGGTGTTTAAAAAGGAGAACAGTTTATCGGCTCAAATATTGCAATTTATAATGATCTTTGTCAAAGACTAAATGTAGATAACATAAAAAATATATGTTCTTCCAGATCCTTCCGTCTCCTAAGTCCAGGAATGGCGTGAGAGGGAGTGTGCTGGCCTGTTCTCTGGCTGATCCTGGGGAGGTCAAGCAGAGCCTGGCTGCAGGCCTGCAGTAACTGTTACCAGGCCAGTCTGGGTCTGGTCCAGTCTGGTCTAGTTGTGTCATGTGTGTTGGGATCTATAGATTGATGGCTAGTATCTCAGTGACTAATAGTAACTCATAAAGGACAGTACACATATTTGAAATGCTGTTTTGAGAAGACTTGCTGAAAATGTCTGCATTTATAATTTTCTGTATTTTTATTTCTGTTCATATTATTTATGACATGGAATGTATGCATGAATTGAATACTATATTACGTATGTATTGTAAAATATTACGTTTTTATTAAAATATTTATTTAATGTATTTTTCAAACAAGTGTCATACATTTTTAACAGAAGGAAAGTCTCAATGCCATCCGATCTACCTACACTACACTGAGTTCACTAACGGTGGGGAGTAGGAACCATAACTGCATTTCTTGTCGCAGGGAGGAACAATTAAGACAGCGTACGACTGTTTTTACAATAAACACAAGGTTGGCCGATACATTTTCTCATGTCAGACTTTCTCCATTATTTACTTTTACAACGTGATTTAACACTGCATATTGGAGGTGAGATAACCAGACATTATATGCTTATGTTGTTAGCTTTGAACTCATGCAATGCATTGCTCGCTTGCAAAAAATGGCTCAAGCTAGCTAACTAGCTAGTACGTTATCTCTGTCTAGTTGGTATGTTATTGACACGCTGAATTTGTAAATGCTTCTTTCCTGCCAACATTGTAAATCATAATCGTTAGCTGCCTGTCTGCATATTAGATTGCTAGATCTTGTTTTTCTGTTATGTTTCTGTTCCCATAGTGTGAACAATACGATGTCATTAGTGTGTGCTGTTTTGAAGGTAGGTTTGCATTGACAGCAGTCAAGCATGAATGTGAACCAGGGTACGGTGGGCAGCGATCCAGTCATCCTTGCCACGGCGGGATATGACCACACAGTCCGATTCTGGCAGGCCCACAGCGGCATCTGCACCCGCACCGTGCAGCACCAGGACTCCGTATCCTTTATTACTTGTGTTACTTGACTTCTTTTGAATGCAGTCATACTATTGACTGTGACAGATCCTTTCACATTACGTCATTGATTACAGTAACATAATAGATGCCATAGCTGCATACCTGTGTGACACGGCTTCTCTTAACAAATCTCCAGCAAGTAAATTCCCTTGAAGTTACCCCTGACCGCAGTATGATTGCCGCTGCAGGTTTGTTACAACCAGCCAATATCCCCTTATCATCATCGTCATTACAACTGTCCTCAACAGTCTTCTGTTGCAGGTTATCAGCACATCCGCATGTACGACCTGAACTCCAACAACCCTAACCCTGTCATAAACTACGACGGCGTCAGCAAGAATATCACCTCAGTCGGCTTCCACTGAAGACGGGCGATGGATGTACACAGGAGGGGAGGACTGCATGGCCCGCATCTGGGACCTCAGGTACGTGTGTGTGTATGTGTTTGTGTGTTGTGTGTGTGTGTGTGTGTGTGTAAAGACTTCTTTGAATGGTCCTCCTCCCCAGCTGACCCCTGCTCTGTCTCCCAGGTCAAGGAACCTCCAGTGCCAGAGGATCTTCCAAGTCAACGCTCCCATCAACTGTGTGTGTCTGCACCCTAACCAGGTATGCAGTGCCTCGTCTCCATGCTTGGAGGAAGACTGGTGTCGGGCTAAATGATCTCTTAGGCACTGGAAAAAGAACCATTTAAGATGCATGAAACACTGTAAAAAAGTGACAACCTCTCCTTCACCTCTAGAGGGAGCTATAGCTCTCTGAATGAGCAAACCTAGCAGATGTGTAGCCGGTGTGTATCGGTTTAAACTCACTCCTCAAGTATGTAAACAGGCCACCTGCGTCAACGAATAGCTAGCTTTTCGTTGGCGTAGCTGGTAGAGGTCATGCTTGGGAAGTCAGGGGTGGCGTGTTCGACCCCAGTGAGGGGCGAACATCGACCCGTATACCTCTGACGGAGCAAGACCACGCCTGTTACAGATGCATCACCAGCATTTCCTCCCAGAGTCCTAAAATCACCCTCTCAGTCATTGACTTTAGGCAACCTTTCTAAGAATGCGTTAGATGCAGGTCTCTGTGAACCTAAGATGACCCTAGTGAGTAACGCAAGTCTACGTCCTGCTCTCCAGCTGAGGTGTTTCTCTGTGTTTTCCAGGCAGAGCTGATTGTGGGCGACCAGAGTGGAGTGATCCATATCTGGGACCTGAAGACGGACCACAACGAGCAGCTGATCCCAGAGCCCGAGGTCTCCATCAACTCCGTCCACATCGACCCTGACGCCAGCTACATGGCAGCTGTCAACAGCTCGGTCAGTACACTGTGTGTGTGAGAGGGTTGGGTGGGGGGGGGGGGGGTGTAGGGGAACAGGTGTGTGTGTTTACACCGACGCCTGCCTCTCTCTCCCCAGGGAAACTGTTACGTGTGGAACCTGGCCGGGGGGATGGGCGACGAGGTGACACAGCTCATCCCCAAGACGAAGATCCCAGCACACAAACGCTACTCCCTGCGCTGCAAGTTCAGCCCAGACTCCACGTGAGTTCACCTCCGAGCCTCCAGCGAGGCGCAGATGTTCGGGCCCGGCGGCTCACATCCTTGAGCGCACACGAGAGCGCCGGATGGCGCGGCCATAACTGTGGGCCCCGAGTAAAACCCTCGCAGGCAGGCACCGAATTGTGGTACGTAGTAGCTGATATTGAGGGTATTGACTGGTGTCACCTCTCCACCCTCCAGCCTGCTCGCCACCTGCTCTGCCGACCAGACCTGTAAGATTTGGAGGACGTCCAACTTCTCCCTGATGACGGAGCTGAGCATCAAGAGCAACAACCCCGGGGAGACCTCTAGAGGCTGGATGTGGGACTGCGCCTTCTCTGGGGACTCCCAGTACATCGTTACTGGTCAGTGTTGGCTTGACCCTGGCTCGTGTGTTTACACAACTCCTTGAGATGAAGCCCCCATAGAGCTCCTGCAGACATATCATCAACAGTGGGTCAAGTGGGTTAGGTGTCATCCTCGGCTTAGGTTTCCTGGATAGCTGTGTGTTTGTTGACAGTTGATAAAAGTTGTAAATATCTACAATATACACAGTGTCTTGTCGTCATGGTGTCCTCTCTGTTACCTCGGACACTTCTCAATTTGTAGCAAATGAAAGAGGGACTCTTAACCCACATCCTCTCTCTCTCTCTCTCTTCCCCCCCCAGCCTCGTCTGACAATCTGGCCCGCCTGTGGTGTGTGGAGACGGGGGAGATCAAGAGGGAGTATAGCGGACACCAGAAGGCCGTGGTCTGTCTGGCCTTCAACGACAGCGTCCTGGGCTGAGCCGGGGGAGGAGGGAACCTGGAGGAGCCGGGGGGGGGGGGGGGGGCTGGAGCGGTGGCCTGGCCACGCCACACCGTCTCCCCTGAACAGACTTGTTTGGATGGTTATTATAACCCAGACCTATGTCAGTCTGTGTGAGTCTCACAGCTATCAGCTGCATAAAGCTATTGAAGTCACTGATCATGTTTTATCATAAAAGCGGGCTAAGACGGTTTTATTCATATTTATCCTGAGGACCAGATTTCACCAGGCTGAGGACATGCCTGTGTTTATCGTTGTTTGTTAAATCTAATAGTTAGTTTCACTCATGCTTCAACACCTGAAGGTTGAATGTTTTTTTTACAAATATTTGACTATTCCGTTAGTGTAACATATGTCAAGATCAGGAAGACAACAATTTTAGAGTTTGATTTTACAGTATTCCCACCAAGATCTTATCTTTGTGTAATATATTATATCCCCCTTTAAAATGACTTATTATGGCTAATACTTTCACTCACTGACTTTGTGCCTCCTTTGAAATCAAATTTCTGAATGGAAAACATTAAAGTATGACCCCTGGTCAGTGTTCACCCCTATCCACGTTAGAGATATGAAATATGGAAAGCAAGGTTGTACACAACAGTCCTTTATTGGAGAGACCAGACGCTCCACAGAGAGCTTACACAAAATGACTCGTCAGTTGTGGGTTACAGGAAATGGAAGCGGGCTAAAAGGCGGAACCTTTTAGAACCTAATCTCCAAACGCTGCCACAGAGGAAGGTATTAACGTGAAGGAAGTGATGATGGGGGCTCTGCTGATAACATGACAGGTTGCTTCCTTCTCTCCTCTCCAGGTCTCTGTCTTTCACTCTCCCTCTTTCTCAGAACAAAGCCAGGACTAGAGACTAGCGGTGGTGGATGCAAACCAACTGGCTGGTTAAATGAAAGGCAGTAGGGAAGGAGAGGGGGCTGGCTGGCTGGTTATATGACAGGCAGTAGGGAAGGAGAGGAGGCTGGCTGGCTGGTTATATGACAGGCAGTAGGGAAGGAGAGGGGCCTGGCTGGCTGGTTATATGACAGGCAGTAGGGAAGGAGAGGAGGCTGGCTGGTTATATGAATGGCAGTAGGGAAGGAGAGGGGGCTGGCTGGCTGGTTATATGACAGGCAGTAGGGAAGGAGAGGGGGCTGGCTGGCTGGTTATATGACAGGCAGTAGGGAAGGAGAGGAGGCTGGCTGGCTGGTTATATGACAGGCAGTAGGGAAGGAGAGGAGGCTGGCTGGCTGGTTATATGACAGGCAGAAGAGAAGGAGAGGGGCCTGGCTGGTTAAATGACAGGCAGTAGGGAAGGAGAGGGGGCTGTAGGGAAGAAAAGACTGAGGAAGACGTGCTGGCAGGCTGGTTATGTGGCTGGCAGTAGGAAAGTGCAGGCAGGTTTTTTGGAAAGCTGGCACTTGGTCTTAGCAGGGATGAGAGGGAGGTTATTGTTCCCTGATATTAACTGGTCTGGAATGTTGCTCCTGGTGAGGAGAGGAGCATGAGGGGGGGGGGGGATCACTCTGGCAGGTAGTAGAAACACACAGAGACACAGATATTGCTTGGGAAACAGATGTCAATGCAGAAGTAAACCAGTCTCTGTTTCGCTGGGCCTGCAGAGAGAGAGAGAGACAGAGGAGGGACAATCACTAAGTTGGTGGTTTAGTAGTTAAGACACCCATCCAAACACAAACGCCCCTCCAACATGTTGAAATGATGTGTTGTGTTACCTGCTCTCTGGGAATACTTAACAGCACCGGCGGTGTTACACCGCTTGACATTTTCCTCAGTATTTTGTCTCTGATGAGTGTTCCATCTACTTAGTGTAGCAGTAGATTGTACAGATAGTTACTGAGGTTGCATAGCAGAAGGTTCCAGCCTAAAGGTCATTCTTGTTGTTTACTGCAACTGAAAGGCCAGTCAGTACCGTGGCGAGGATAATGTTACTGCTAAAAGGCCAGAAGCCTCACTCAGGGGTCAGGCTGCTCTCTTACTGTGAACACGTGAGGTCGGGTAAGGTCTAGGTCAAATCTAAAAGGGTTGTTTTCCACCTGGTACATGTGGACTTGAGAACAGGGTGTCCTGGTGGCATGTGGTCTCACCGTCTGCTCTACGGGTCCAGTAGATGGCGCTGTTCTGACACAGGGCCTGGAAGGGCTGCTCCAGGGAGGACGGGTCCACCTGCCGGCCCCCCAGCACCCCCAGGAACTCAGTCTGCCTCTGGGTCTGGTTCCCCGACAACAGCAGGTGACTCTCCTGTAACACATCACTGCTGTAGTGCTCTCTTAATGGAGAGAGACTGGTCTGGGGAAATGAAACATCCCTCTTGCATTGGATACCATCATTAGCCTAGCTGTCGAACAACCCTCATTTCAGTGAGCATGGGAACAGTTTTTCTACTAAATGACAAAGTGATGTCATGTTCAGCCAGTGCAATGGCAAAAACCTTTAGAAATCGTAAGAAGGAAGATCAAAAGAGCCCAGATATGATTATTCAAATGCGTATAAAAGAGGTTTGAGATGAGTCATTGGCTTGAAACTGGAGCAGTCGTGACTTCGGTGCTATGGCATCTCTCTTCCTCGCTCTCGCTCTCATTTAGCACAAAGCCTGTTAGTAATTGCAGCGTTTACACTGCAGATGGGGCGGATAGGGGAGCACTTTCAGAGTGGTTCTGCCCGACCGGGCCCTCTAACAACCTGCCGTTGAACTGCGTTCTGAAGAGCTTTGTGTTGAAGGTCACAGAGATTGGGGGCACCAGAAGGGCCATCTGTTTAAAGCTTGGATCTAGATGAGGTGGAAGTTTATCAAAGCAATCAAGGTCTTAATGACCAGCATCAGCAAATGGCCAGGACACACAGGAAGCTGGCTCTATGAGACTTGACACTCTGAGAGAAAGTCCTCACGTACAAAACGCTTCACCAGTGATTTCTTTTCTCCCCATAGTCCTGCACCAAAAAAAACGATGAAACACTTTCAGTTTTGGCAGAAACCTCACATCACCGTCACTTGACACACAGCCATCTATGTAACTGAAGTCCACACATAATCACAAGCTGGGTGAAGTCAGACAACGGCATGTTTAACTTGGGTACTCTACTACAGAGAACATGAGGTCATGGAGATCGCAATAATGAACCATGATTGATATTCCAGCTTGAGAGAGCCCCTCAATGAGGTGAACATGGTTGCATCTGATATGGGTCTGCAATATCCTCATGAGCCTTGCTCTGCTGAAACCAGTCTTTACAATGACTTCAGATGCATCTATATTCATTAGCGGAGCAGAGAAGGCCTCCCCACATCTTAGAGTGAGGGAGAGGACCTCTCCTTTTCTTACCCAGCAAAGCTCAACTTTAAAACCCTGAAAGCCCCCAGACAGGTTGATAGACAGAGTGCCCATTGTGCCTCCGGGCCTGGCTCTTGTCACCCCTCCACCCTCCCCCCCCATCCCGTAAGGAGATCCAGGAGAGGGAGAGAGTTAGGCTTGGAAGACTGGAAGGGATCAGATGTGCTGAGGAATTCAGTCATGGAGGAGAGGGACTTTACGCTTGCTTGGTTCATGTTCTCAACGTCTTCATTTCTCTCTCACTCTTGCTCACTCTCTCGATTCTTGGCTGGGGAGAAGGTTAAGCACCAGTCATGGTAACTACCTTTGCCAGTTCACACATTAGCATGAGGATGACTAACCAGTGGTGCAAAAGGGCAGACTTTGAGAGGAGTCTGACGACCAGGGTGGCACTATGTTCTAATTCAGTCAAGGCCAGAACAAAACAGATTCAAAACAAATAAGCATACGTTTCCAAAAGTGTTGATGCCAAGTGAGAAACTTGCTCTACCTTCTTTGTCGAGTCCAGGAGGAGAGAATTCATGTTTTCATAATCTGACTTCTCCATGTTGCGGAGGAAGCATGTCTCCTGGTTATCAGGCTTGTAGCAGACCACACCCTGGGAAAACAACTATTGGAGATCAAACATGGAAACAGAATGATCCTAGAATAGCTCTGAAGCACTGCTCTGCTTTCATGTCAGTAAACACTGTGTTAAATCAACCAAACACTGTTTGTGGCACTGAGTTGTAAGTATGAATGATTGAATGAACCAGGCTAGTGACTGAATAAACCAGTGTAGATTTGTTTTGTTCATCAACCATGTCAAAGACATAGACTTTATCGTCCAATGCAGAAAAGAGAGAGAGAGAACGAGACCATCGCAATGATAAATACTAAAAAATAGATGTCCTGCTAATGCTAACACAGTCACAGTGCACTCACGTGTTTGATGTCAAAGAGCACGGTGGAGGTGTGATTGTTCTGGGAGCTCACAGAGATTGTCACCAGGTCGTTTTGCCGGTCCACCAGAGCTGATTGGTTGACCAGAGAACCAGTCACATCTGGCGCTGTGATCCTGACGACCTGGAGAGACTAGAACAGAGGGAACATGAACACACACTCTACAGTACATGTGTGTGAGCTGTGTGTATGTTACCCACAGAGGTCATGTGTGTGTGTTACTTGTGAACTGGTACAGATGTGTGAGTTGTGGGTGTTAGCTATGTTCATGTACAGGTGCATTAGTTTTGTCTACCTGTGTGTGCTGCTGGGACAGCCCTAAGTGTCCCGTCAGACTCAGGGCTATGAGCACCAGCAGTAGAGTGGCCGACACGATGGCCCAGAATGCTTTGTGGGGGAACTGGGGTGACACAGTTGGTGATCCATCCTTACAGAGACAACACGCATCATGATAGTTCATGTCTACATACTATGACTTTAATCATCTTGCTGAAGAACATCCTCAAAGTTCCCCTTCACTGGTTTAACAGTACACACTCACAAGGTAGGACTGGTCTTTCTAATGGTATTTGCGGTCTTTATTTATTTATATTTTTATATAATACTTATTGCTCAGCTCCAACATGATCAGGCTGAAGGTTTTAACTCACCTAGGAGCCAAAACAAGACTACACCAAAGCAAAATTTATTTTCTTGAGAAAAAGAGGACGTTCATTTAGGAGTTCTTGCAACATCATTTCGATCGACTACAGAAGCTGAGGTGAGTGCTGAGGTCTTACCGTGCATGATGAGTCCTCCAAAGCGCTTTGTGAACGTTCCCAACACCTGACCATCCTGTGTCGCGTGGCTCTGCTCCTCTGTCTGCGCCCGTCTCTCAGCTAGCTGCATGAGGCTGTGGACATGACCAGCACTGACTCACACGGATGCTCCGACACACACCTGGCTCTCTGCTCGCTCACGCTTTCTCCACCCTTTCCTTTTCCCCCTCCCCCTCCTTCCCTGTCCCTAACCCCCCCCCCCCCCCAATCCCTGTGTTCGTCTTGCCATGCCCTTCCTGCCTCCCCCCTCCTAAATACAGGTGGGCCATTCTACAGCTCACCTGGCCAACTTTTCTCTCCCTCTCTCTGTTTCTCTCCTCCTTCCCCCCCCATCACACAGACACACACGTGACGACTGAAAACGTATTGGCTGACTGGACCTGCCCAGACAATGGACAAAAGGCTAAGGAAGGAGAGACATGTTCCGCCCTGTGGAGAGACTCTGTCATCCCCGTGGAGTGGTGATACAAGGCCTGGCCGCTGCCATGCTCCGCTGCTGACAGCCCAAGGTGACTATACGACCTGCTGCGGTCACACAGGAGACTGCGTCACACGCTGGAGTGAGGGGAGCTCAGCGGCCTCGAGGACCAACTGTACGCTTAAGAACGTTCATATGAAACACAGAAATCAGCTCATGAGATCATTTAGTAACGACAGGGCAAGCTTTGACCTTGTAAAAGTATATTTTAATTGATTTGTTCAGTGTTTTCTGTTAACTTCAGTCAAGGTAAAAACTGTTGTCTGTGCCATGGAAAACTGGATGGCAAGTTGACAATTACATGCTGGATAAACATTAAGATATGGATCATGGATTATACTTTGTGTGTTAAATAAACTGTTATTACAGTACAATATTAAGTAGTCATTGCAACTGACATGAATATTGTTGTGCATAACTATGACCTGCTATTAACTGCTCTTTTAACATTCTGTTACAGTACACTTGAGCAGGTGAATACAGTATATAATGAAAACGGTTAGACTGAAAACAAAAGATACAGACACTTGGTTCATTACAGCAAACAGTTATTCCTGATGAAGTATTGTTAAATACCTCTTAAAACACAACTTACATAGACATTCTTTTACCTGAGAATATATACCTAACTGTAAGAGCACCACTCATTTGGAAAATCTAAAACACTCAACTGGCACGCGTTGCCTGTAACTTTAAACAACAATAAATTACATTAGTGATTTGTTTGATTTATGCAGTATGTTATTAATATAGCTGTCATTTGACTGTGTACCAACCTAAACTGTTTGACAATTTGAAGCCTTGAATAGGGTCTTGAAATAGTTCTACACCTACAGTCTTGCACCAGTAACGGACAGAGCCTCAAATGTTGATTCACATATATAGTCATAGATATATAAAGTGAAGCCACACATTAGGCTAAAGATCCACATAGGAGGCTCGGTCCACACTGGTCATCCAGAGGTAGTCCCATGTGACCAGACTGAGGCGTGGCTGAGAGGTGGAGAAGGCAGGCGCCAGGACACTGGAGGGAGATGCAAGGAGAGTGGAAGAGAATGGGGCTAGCTTCATTCTCCTTGTCTCCATACAGGTGGGAGGTTTTTCCTGTGCCACACTCAGGTCCTTATCTTCCTGCCGTGAGACAGCACTCTATCCCTGTAGAGCTGGGAGGAGCTCGGCGATGCTATCTATATAGTAGTCGGGCACCATGCCCTGCCTCTCCTGGCTGCCGCTCTCCAGGTGGGCCTGGGCGTCGGCCACGGTGCCGACCCCCGTCAGGGTGAGCAGGGTCTTCATGCCGCAGTTGGAGCCCAGCTGGATGTCCGTGTCCAGCCGGTCCCCCACCATCAGACAGCGGTCCCGACCCGGGCTAAACTGCTGGGCCACGCAGTCGAACATGAAGTGGCTGGGTTTCCCCACGATTTGGGCTTGGCGCTGGGCAGCTGTTTCTACTGCCTTCAGGAGACAGCCGGTTGCTGGAGGGGAGGAAGGGGTGAAATTATCATCTGTGGTTTACTCACATAATGATTCTCTGAGTCATATTTTCACAGCACACTGACAGAAGCGATGGGAACATGAGGTCCTGACAGAAGCCCCCCTACCTGGCACAAGCTTCCCATCCTCCAAGGGCAGCCTGGTATCCATGTTGGTTCCTACCAGTAGACAGGCAGGGTTGCTGAGGTACTGCATGGCCCTGTTCAGCTTCATAAAGCTGAAGTGCTCGTCAAAGCCCACCACCACTGCTTTCACATCAGGATCTAGGGGAACGTTGGCCCAGTCTAGATCGTTTCCAGATATTGGGTCAGGCCCCACGCCGGTCTGACTGATCCCTACCTTCTCCAGTTCGTGTTTCATGGCATTGCTACCTATAAGGTACACTTTTCCATCGAGCTTGCAGACGTTTTTTAGATACATTGCCAAGCAGTACGAAGTCCCGAAGACTACATCCTCGGTCACGTTGAATCCCATCAGTATCAATTTATCTGCGCACATCTTTCTAGTTTTGGTGCTGTTGTTGGTGACGAAATATACCCCTTTTCCATTTTTCTTGAGTAGATTAATTACGTCCGGTGCACCTGGAACAACCTGTTTTCCTCGCCAGATGACACCGTCACAGTCAAAGACTACGTTATCCACGGTGTCTAGCAGTTGTTTGATCAGTGCACCGCTTAGGTGAGAGCATTTAGACACAGCCATAGAAAAAACTACTATTATTACCCACTACTTGGCTGTCAGTTAGTGTCCAAAAATGGGCTGGTCTACTACACTTGTTAGCGTTAGCATAAACTACCCAAGATGTTAAAATCGGTCGATACTCACAACAATTAGAATATCATCGATTGTCTCTGCAGCATTGATGATTAGTCTTGTCAAATATGTCAGTGATTAAAACATGACTATTGTTAGTGCCGTATTGGTGCGCAAGACGAGAGCTGACCTTATCACTGACTGCTTCTATTCTGATCACTAACTGCTTCTATTCTAATCACTGAACACTGGATCATGTCACTGTCTGTGTCACACTTGTTGTCAACAGGCAGAGACATACTTCCGCACCGGCTTAAAGAAACAGGGACATTTTCACTCTCTTCCGGGTTCATATCTAAGTTGATCCTAGGTTAATTCGTAGGTTAGTATGGTATTACTGAAATACTGCTTATTCCTAGGACTGGTAGGTCATTTTAGGAACTTATTTTCCATAGTTTGAAATTCAACAAAGGAGGCTTTTTCGTATTCTTTCACCAAAAACAGGGAATAAACAAAAACGCCACACATTCAATAAATAAAATAGTTTTTATTCACCCACCCCATGTCTCAATATCGATATCTTATAAAATACAAAACACTACTAACATCTAACAATCGTCCTAAGAAAGTCTCAGGTGTTTCTTAATTGTTTTTCTTGTGAGTGGGACGGAACGGAGAGAGTATCTCCCATAGGTTCTTGACGACCCCCCTGCTGTAGAAGAACCTTGTGGAGTGTTCCGGTGGGGGGCCACAGAGGTGGTTAGGCGCAGTGGGGTGGCAGTGCTGGCAGGCAGAACCTCGGAGCTTGTACCACTCATTGGAGGTCAAGACCACTCAAAGACCAGGAAACCAAGCATGAAGACAATCCTTGGGAAGGTCAGGAACAGATGCTGGAGAGGGAGGGAGAGATGCATAATGAACCTGTATTTAAACATTGGGGTCCTCCATCTCGTTGGTGTCTTACGTCATCGCACTTAAAGGAAACGTTCAAAGTTCTCAGAAAATCCTCTTCCACCCATTCTTCCTCACCTGTATGATGAAGGCAGTCCCTGCCTGCTGATGCTGGCCGTGCTGGTCCAGGTAGTGAGCCCTAAGCAGCCATGACCTCAGCACCGCCTGCAACAACATGTCCTCTGTCAACACCGCCATGGAGCCCGCCATGCTGCACACGCTCAGTAGGTACATCAGGAAGTAACGGGTGTTCTGGGCCCCAACACAGTTGTTGACCCAGACACAGTGGTGGTCGAAACGCTGCACACACCTGTTGCACACTCCTGGAAACACACAAACACAGGCCAGGGGAGAACAGATAATAACAGTTATCTAAGCCTGTCAGGATCCAATAAGTGATGATTGGCCACTCATTTTAAGATTTAAACACAGTCCAGATTAATTCATGTTGGTCAGTAGTCAGCCCAGTGAATCAGTGAATCAGGTCTGCTCTACTTACGACAGTGTTTGGATCTGGCTGGCAAGAAACTCCAGGGTGGAACATCATCCCATCATACGGGTACACCTGCAGCTGGACGGCATGCTTCCTCCCGGTCAGGGGGCAGATGGCTGAGCTGTTAGGGAATCAGGCCACCAATCAGAGGGTTGCCAGTTCGAATCCCGGCCGTGCAAAATTACATTGTGTCCCTGGGCAAAGCACTTCACCCTACTTGCCTCGGGGGAATGTCCCTGTAATTACTGTAAGTCGCTCTGGATAAGAGCATCTTAATGACTTAGCTAAATGACAAAATGTAATGTAATGGTCACTGTGCCTACCATGGGTTCAGGAAGATGTGTGGTTTGATAAGATGTTTCATTGCATCCAATGTATCTGCTAAATGTCAGTGTGATTAACCTGAATGAAATTCATTTGATGGTTGAAGTGTCAATTTTCATGCGGAAGTGGGAATTCATACATTTATGTTGACCTACAGTACCGGGATCTCTCCGGATACACAGGTAGAAGAAGATGGATTTGACAACCAGGAAGACATAGGGTGCAGCCAGGCTGGTCAGAGTGGTACCCATGTCCCTGCAGTAGCCAAACACCTCGTAACTGAACTCAGTATATGCAGCCCCTTCCAGCAACAGGTGAAGGTAAATAAACATGTTGTTCCTTTGGGAGGTTAAACAAAAATCAATCTATGCCCTCAAATGAATTGACCAGTGTTAGGGTAAAGTCCTGATTCAGGATGACACAATCTATTCTCCTCCTTGAAAAACAAGTGAGCTGGGGACTTAGCCAGACCCACCGCTGATGAAACAGCCTGTGTAAAGTCGTTTGAAACAACCTCCGGAGCCATTTTGGTGCCCAAGGTGATAACACCTGAAAAGCAAAAAGGAGAAGCATAATCTGGAATCAGTCTATCGGTCTTGGTATCCTTCAGCGTTATTACAGCGTCACACTGTGGCAGTTCTGAGAAGTGCAGAAGTCAGAGTAGCAATCATCTTACCCGAGTCACTGAGTTGAGTAGTAAGCCAAAGGGAGTTTGTTGCTGACCAGAATATTTGCAAACCAGGGCAATGCACGCCTAGCAATCTAGTCAAATCTGCAATCTAGTAAATCTACCTTGCAGCAACAGGTGTGTCCACTATGGCTAGTAACAATCATAAAAGCTAATATGCTAGCTAGGTAATGATTTCACTGTACACGCGACTCTATATTTAACTATTGGCAGCGATTTAGCTGGCAAAGTTCTACTGTTTCTCACCCCAATAGCTACGATTGCCTCTGACCTTTCTTGCAGGTTTTAATATTCATATAATATAATTATTTAGTGTGTATATTGAAATTATAACTCCCTACCTAGAACTGTACACAGTTCTCTTCCGGTTTCCTCATTCTATTCTGCAAGCATTGCTTTGCTTTACTTACTTAGCATGTTGCTAACTAACCATAGCAGGCAGTCGATAGGGTATTCCAATGCTAATGCTACTAGCGGGAAGTGGAAGTACAGCATGCAAGGACCAATTGTACGCTAATGAGATCATTTAGTAACTACAGGGCAAGCGTTGACTTAGTAAAAGTATATTTTAATTAATTTGTTCAGTGTTTTCTGTCAACTTAAGTCAAGGTAAATACTGTTGTCTGCGGCAAGGAAAACTGGATGGCAAGTTGACAATTACATGCTGGATAGACATTAAGATATGGATCATGGATTATACTTTGTGTGTTAAATAAACTGTTATTACAGTACAATATTAAGTAGTCATTGCAACTGACATGAATATTGTTGTGCATAACTATGACCTGCTATTAACTGCTATTTTAACATTATGTTAGAGTACACTTGAGCAGGTGAATACAGTATATCATGTAAACGGTTAGACAAAAGATACAGACACTTGGTTTTCTTCATTATAGCAAACAGTTATTCCTGATGAAGTATTGTTAAAGAGCTCTTCAAACATGTAATTAAAACACAATTTCCATAGACATTCTTTTAACTGAGAATATATAGGCTAGAAAGAGTACCACTCATTTGGAAAATCTAAAACACCCAACTGGCACGTGTTGTCCCTGCCCACCCCCATGGCAACGTTGCGTCAGATGGACCATTGCACCACAGGATGTATGGTCTGCACAATCCATTTTTACACAACTTCTCTGTCTAATCTTGGATTACACTTTAACAACAATGATTCTTAAAAAATATAGTTTGGAGACTGTTGATTTGTACAGTTATCTATCCATAGCTAAAATAACTTTGAACAACAATAAATTACATTAGCGATTAGTTTGATTGATGCAGTATGTTATTAATATAGCTGTCATTTGAGTGTGTACCATCCTAAACAGTTTGACAATTTGAAGCCTTGAATAGGGTCTTGAAATAGTTCTACACCTACAGTCTTGCACCAGTAACACACAGAGCCTCAAATGTTGATTCACAGATATAGTCATAGATATATAAAGTGAAGCCACACATTAGGCTAAAGATCCACATAGGAGGCTCGGTCCACACTGGTCATCCAGAGGAAGTCCCATGTGACCAGACTGAGGCGTGGCTGAGAGGTGGAGAAGGCAGGCGCCAGGACACTGGAGGGAGATGCAAGGAGAGTGGAAGAGAATGGGGCTAGCTTCATTCTCCTTGTCTCCATACAGGTGGGAGGTTTTTCCTGTGCCACACTCAGGTCCTTATCTTCCTGCCGTGAGACAGCGCTCTATCCCTGTAGAGCTGGGAGGAGCTCGGCGATGCTGTTTACATAGTAGTCGGGCACCATTCCCTGCCTCTCCTGGCTGCCGCTCTCCAGGTGGGCCTGGGCGTCGGCCACGGTGCTGACCCCCGTCAGGGTGAGCAGGGTCTTCATGCCGCAGTTGGAGCCCAGCTGGATGTCCGTGTCCAGCCGGTCCCCCACCATCAGACAGCGGTCCCGATCCAGGCTAAACTGCTGGGCCACGCAGTCGAACATGAAGTGGTTGGGTTTCCCCACGGTTTGGGCCTGGCGCTGGGCAGCTGTTTCTACTGCCTTCAGGATACAGCCGGTTCCTGGAGGGGAGGAAGGGGTGAAATGATCATCTGTGGTTTACTCACATAATGATTCTCTGAGTCATATTTTCACAGCACACTGACAGAAGTGATGGGAACATGAGGTCCTGACAGAAGGCCCCCCTACCTGGCACAGCCTTCCCACCCTCCAAGGGCAGCCTGGTATCCGTGTTGGTTCCTACCAGTAGACAGGCAGGGTTGCTGAGGTACTGCATGGCCCTGTTTAGCTTTGTATAGCTGAAGTGCTCGTCAAAGCCCACCACCACTGCTTTCACATCAGGATCTAGGGGAACGTTGGCCCAGTCTATCTGGACTCCAGATATTGGGTCGGGCCCCACGCCGGTCTGACTGATCCCGACCTTCTCCAGTTCGAGTCTCATGGCATTGCTACCTACAAGATACACTTTTCCATTGAGCTTGCAGACGGTTTTTAGGTACATTGCAGAGCAGTACGCAGTCCCGAAGACTTCATCCTCTGTCACGTTGAATCCCATCAGTGTCAATTTATCTGCGTACATCTTTCTAGTTTTGGTGCTGTTGTTGGTGACGAAATATACCCCTTTTCCATTTTTCTTGAGTAGATTAATTACGTCCGGTGCACCTGGAACAACCTGGTTTCCTCGCCAGATGACACCGTCACAGTCAAAGAGTACGTTATCCACGGTGTCAAGCAGTTGTTTGATCAGTGGACCGCTTAGGCGGGAGCATTTAGACACAGCCATTGAAAAATATACTATTATTACCTACTACTTGGCTGTCAGTTAGTGTCCAAAAATGGGCTGGTCTACTACACTTGTTAGCGTTAGCATAAACTACCCAAGATGTTAAAATCGGTCGATACTCACAACAATTAGAATAGCATCGATCGTCTCTGCAGCACTGATGATTAGTCGTGTCAAATATGTCATTGATTAAAGCATGAATATTATGAGTGCCGTATAGTTGTGCAAGACAAGTGCTGACCTTAGCACTGACTGCTTCTAATCACTCGGAACATGTCATCAGGCAGAGACATACTTCCGCACCGGCTTAAGGGACATTTTCACTCTCTTCCGGGTTCATATCTAGGTTGATCCTATGTTCATTCGTAGGTTAGTATTTCTGAAATACTGCTTATTTTTAGGACCGGTAGGTCATTTTAGGAACTTATTTTCCATAGTTTGAAATTCAACGAGGCTTTTCCGTATTCTTTCACCAAAAACAGGGAATACTAAAACGCCACACATTCAATAAATAAATAGGCTACAAGTTTTTATTCACCCACCCCATGCCTCAATACCTATCGTATCGATATCTTATAAAATACAAAACAATACTTAAATCTAGCAATCGTCCTATGAGTCTCAGAGTGGGACCGAGAGAGTATCTCCCATAGGTTCTTGACGACCCCCCTGCTAGAAGAACCTTGTGCAGTGTTCCGGTCGGGGGCCACAGAGGTGGTTAACATGGCCCTTCACTTCACCCTACAGCACCTGGACTCCCCAGCATCCCACGCCAGGATCCTGTTTGTGGACTTCAGCTCTGCCTTCAACACCATCATCCCCGCCATGCTTCAGGACAAGCTCTCCCAGCTGAACGTGCCTGACTCCACCTGCAGGTGGATCACAGACTTCCTGTCTGACAGGAAGCGGTGCATCAAGCTGGGAACACAAGTCTCTGACTCCCAGTCCATCAGCACCGGATCTCCTCAGGGCTGCAGCCTTTCCCCCCTGCTCTTCTCCCTGTACACCAACAGCTGCACCTCCAGTCATCCGTCCATCAAACTCTTGAAGTTTGCGGACGACACCACCCTCATTGGGCTCATCTCTGGTGGGGATGAGTCTGACTATAGGTAGGAAGCTAACAACCATGGTGACCTGGTGTCGTCAGAACAACTTAGAGCTCAATGCTCTTAAGACAGTGGAGATGGTTGTGGACTTCAGAAATAATATCATATTTGCAATATGTTCCATATTTTTATTTCTGTATTTATATATTGTATATTATAGCTATTTTATACTTTATATTTTATTTTACATACCTTTACTCTTAGTATTTGTTAGTATTAGTTAACTTTGAACATTTAGTATAGTTAGACTTGTTTAAACTTACACCACTTATTTAATATCTATTTCTATATGTTGAACGTATGCACCTTCCTGCCAAAATAAATTCCTTGTCTGTGCAAACTTTTATGGCGATTAAAACACTTTCTGACCAAAAACAGGGAATACACAAAAACGCCACATATTCAATAAATAAAATAGTTTTTATTCACCCACCCCATGTCTCAATATCGATATCTTATAAAATACAAAACAATACTAACATCTAACAATCGTCCTAAGAAAGTCTCAGGTGTTTCTTAATTGTTTTTCTTGTGAGTGGGACGGAACGGAGAGAGTATCTCCCATAGGTTCTTGACGACCCCCCTGCTGTAGAAGAACCTTGTGGAGTGTTCCGGTGGGGGGCCACAGAGGTGGTTAGGCACAGTGGGGTGGCAGTGCTGGCAGGCAGAACCTCGGAGCTTGTACCACTCATTGGAGGTCTGGTTGACCAGAGCTAAGTATGAGTGAAACAGAAAGTAGCTGGCCAGCAGGAAGCAGACAAAGACCAGGAAACCAAGCATGAAGACAATCCTTGGGAAGGTCAGGAACAGATGCTGGAGAGGGAGGGAGAGATGCATAATGAACCTGTATTTAAACATTGGGGTCCTCCATCTCGTTGGTGTCTTACGTCATCGCACTTAAAGGAAACGTCAGAAAATCCTCTTCCACCCATTCTTCCTCACCTGTATGATGAAGGCAGTCCCTGCCTGCTGATGCTGGCCGTGCTGGTCCAGGTAGTGAGCCCTAAGCAGCCCTGACCTCAGCACTGCCTGCAACAACATGTCCCCTGTCAACACCGCCATGGAGCCCGCCATGCTGCACACGCTCAGTAGGTACATCAGGAAGTAACGGGTGTTCTGGGCCCCAACACAGTTGTTGACCCAGACACAGTGGTGGTCGAAACGCTGCACACACCTGTTGCACACTCCTGGAAACACACAAACACAGGCCAGGGGAGAACAGATAATAACAGTTATCTAAGCCGTCAGGATCCAATAAGTGATGATTGGCCACTCATTTTAAGATTTAAACAGTCCAGATTAATTCATGTTGGTCAGTAGTCAGCCCAGTGAATCAGTGAATCAGGTCTGCTCTACTTACGACAGTGTTTGGATCTGGCTGGCTTGACCAGCTGGCAGGTGGGGCAAGAAACTCCAGGGTGGAACATCATCCCGTCATACGGGTACACCTGCAGCTGGACGGCATGCTTCCTCCTGATCACCGTGCCTACCACGGGTTCAGGAAGATGTGCGGTTTGATAAGATGTTTCATTGCATCCAATGTATCTGCTAAATGTCAGTGTGATTAACCTGAATGAAATTCATTTGATGGTTGAAGTGTCAATTTTCATGTGGAAGTAGGAGTTCATACATTTATGTTGACCTACCGGGATCTCTCCGGATACACAGGTAGAAGAAGATGGATTTGACAACCAGGAAGACATAGGGTGCAGCCAGGCTGGTCAGAGTGGTACCCATGTCCCTGCAGTAGCCAAACACCTCATAACTGAACTCAGTATATGCAGCCCCTTCCAGCAACAGGTGAAGGTAGATGAACATGTTGTTCCTTTGAGAGATTAAACAAAAATCAATGTATGGCCTAAAATGAATTGACCAGTGTTAGGGTAAAGTCCTGATTCAGGATGACACAATCTATTCTCCTCCCTGACAAACAAGTGAGCTGGGGACTTAGCCAGACCCACCGCTGATGAAACAGCCTGTGTAAAGTCCTTTGAAACAACCTCCGGAGCCATTTTGGTGTCCAAGGTGATAACACCTGAAAAGCAAAAAGGAGATCAGTCTATCGGTCTTGGTATCCTTCAGCGTTATTACAGCGTCACACTGTGGCAATTCCGAGAAGTGCAGAAGTCAGAGTAGCAATCATCTTACCCGAGTCACTGAGTTGAGTAGTAAGCCAAAGGGAGTTTGTTGCTGACCAGAATATTTGCAAACCAGGGCAATGCACGCCAACACCACCACAACGTAGATAGCAAACAGGGTTAAAAAATCCATCGGTCAACCTTAAAAGTCAGTGGAGAAAAGAACGGCGTGTCACTAGTTAACTCACGTTAACAAACAACGACAGAACTGTTAGTGCTAGCTGGCACTAACGATGATACAATCGAATCAAATGACTGTATTGTAATTCAACTCCCACCATACAATACATTGGCAGAGATAGCAATCTAGTAAAATCTGCAATCTAGTAAGTCTACCTGGCAGCAACAGGTGTATCCACTATGGCTAGTAACAATCATAAAAGCTAATGCTAGCTAGGTAATGATTTCACTGTACACGCGACTCTGTATTAACTATTGGCAGCGATTTAGCTGGCAAAGTTCTGCTGTTTCTCACCCCAATAGCTACGCTTGCCTCTGACCTTTCAGGCAGGTTTTAATTTTCATATCATTATTTAGTGTGTATATTGAAAATGTAGCTCCCTACCCAGAACTGTACACAGTCCCCTTCCGGTTTCCTCATTCTCGCCCATTCTGTTCTGGAAGCATTGCTTTGCTTTACTTCCTTAGCATGTTGCTATCTAACCATAGCAGGCAGTCGATAGGGTATTCCAATGCTAATGCTACTAGCGGGAAGTGGAAGTACAGCATGCAAGGAATTACGAAAGGGATAAACTCAGTACAACAAGCATAGTTCGACTGGAGGGAAAAATCACTGACAACAGAGCCACAATAATCCTTTTGACATTAGTAATTTCGTGCATCACAGATTATGGAAAATATGTTTTTGCGCATTATTAATAATTTATTTCAGTAATATTCTTCTACTTAGTATATCACGGCAACACACCGAGCCTCCAATTATGTGGAGACGGAAAATTAGGTTTACTAAGAAGTGCCTCTGACTGAACATCGAAACAATGACAACAAAGTCTATTCTAAGCAATGTTTCATATGTTAATTTGGCAACATAGACGTTATGACTGGTCATAGATTCTCCTGTGTGTTCCCCAGTGCTGTTACTCGGCCACTCAAAGTCTGTAAGAGACATTCTACAGGTCTTCAATACACCCGATGGATCTTGTTGCTGGGCTTGCCTGCTTGCATTTTCAAACAGTCCCAGCACTCATGTTACAGTGTCCACAAGGTAGAGCAGCACAGAAGGACTTGCTCTTCGGGATGAGAGGAGTACAGTAGCCTATTAACACCTGGACTGTAGAAGACTACTGTACATGATATAAGGTATGCTTATAGGTATGCTTAGCCTACATGATGAGTATTCTCAGTCTAGTGGCTAAACACTCCCAAAAAGACATGTGCATGTTCAGTGGTTGGCTAAACTTGCTACCTAATTACTGTCATTCACAACACATTGCATTATCTGCTATCTAAAATAGCTTATTTCTGTCTGATGATAGTGATGGTTGCTATATGAATTCATTCTTGCAAGTTTGTTAAGTTTTATTCGAATCAGGTTAATGCAATTACCATATGGGTAATGGGAACTGTAGGCCTATTGCCACTCAGTAAAAGAGTGGTTTAGCCATGGACTCAACAGCCTGGAAAATGTTTTATGTCATGCTCTCTGTTACTCAGTGACATGAGTAGCCATCTTGGGTGCGTTGTAAGATGAGAGTTTGATTGAGGGGAACAGGGTCTGTTTTGGAATACAAGTTGAATTATTCAGGAGGGCTCTGTGCTCTGGAGGGTTCCTTACTGAGACATGTGCTTGTTAATAACACACACACACACACACACACACTCGTACACAACAGCCATGAGCAGGTTATGAACATGCTTGCAATCGTCCAATCTGAGCACAGTGACCCTCCTACGAGATCCACAGGTCTAACTGAAGGTGCATGTGTCCCTGAGGGGGGCCTGTGTCCTCTGAAGATTCAGCCCATAATCCCACTAATCCACAGCAAAGTCTTAAATGTCCCCTGCTCCTTTTCAATGGACCAGACATTGAGGTACACTCACTCACGCATAGTACACGCTTACAAACACTTCAATGCACATTCAACAGCACAGCGGGCAGGCAGACGCTCCAGTTAATGTTCATCAGGCTGTCTTGGATCGCCTCGCAGTGATTCTGGGCCAGGAGTGGTCCCTCGGAGAGCCACCTAGCCGAGAGAGAGGGAGCAGGAACAGAGACGCAGGGGGGTATTTATAGAAGAATGAGGCCTCACAATACCCTTTTTGGAGAGAGAATTATTAAGGAGAGGAGTGGAGCGAGCTCGTCCCAGATTTCTGATTAACACTGCGTGTGCGGACGGGCGCAGGGGCCGGATCGGGCTGATTCAGAGGAGAGGCTCCGTAGCTCGCTCCTCCCTGACTACTCGGCTTCTCACATCATGCACTGTCACCCTTTCCTCACAACGGGGTGGGCCTGGCTGTCTGAGCGGGGCTTGATGTGGACGGGGGCGTTCTGAATCCTCGGCCCCTCTCCCTTGACCGGGGAGGCTGTGAGCGATTCAGACGTCCGGAGAGGAGATTGACAGACGGGCAGTTTGCCTGTGCTATCTCATAGAGTCTGAGACAAGATGAAGAAGTTTCTACAGCACAAGAAGGGCAGATACTCCTTCCGCCAGAACAAATCGGGTCCACGTTATCCACCCAAGGATTTCTGTAAGTCTCACTGTTTCATCTGTTTGGTCAGAGCATGTTACTGTGTCAGAGCTATTGAGCCTGCCAGGAAGAGCAGCAGCTAGCTCATATGCAGTGATGTTCGACCATCTTTAGCTCAGGAGAGTGTTATTCTATATTTGTCTGTTGACCAATTAATGAGGTCATACAAGTTCTTGTGCTGCAGCACATTCAATGCACTGAACTGTATGTTATAATACCTCTACAATACTGTACATGACAATGAACCCACATTGTAGATATCGTCTATTGACACATTATACACATTATCATACATTTACTGACAAAGTCGCCTGTTGCCTCAGCCCTGTTTGTTGTAGTGATGTTTTACAGGGTCTTGCAGGCTTGAGTAGCAAGACAGACTCAGGTGCTATAGCCTCAGTGTCAGTCTTGTCCGGGCTGTAAAGGATTAAGTTTAGAGCGATGAGTGTGCTCCGTTCCTCCAAGGTCAAATGACTTCTTCTGCGATGACTCCTATTAGCTGCTGAGGAGTTGAATCAGGTCAGCGACCCCTGAGGGCTCCACCATAGTTCAGCAGGGGAGGAGAGAGAGAGGAGAGGACACCGTGTTCTGTCGCTCCCGGAGTTTCACTCCCACGAAGGTCCATGAAGTGGAACGAGCGCGGCTCCAGGATTTAAAGTCTTCTTATTTGATCTGCGCTTCAGTCGTCATCTTGAAACAGCCGTCGCTGAATACCAATGACATCTTAGCTCTGTAGCCCTGGTATCCATCGACAGCTCAACCCTTCTTCGATCTCAGCTCTTTCATTCTGACACCCTTGCATTTCCTGTCGCCTCCCCCATGCCCTCCCCTCTATCTCTTCAAAGTCCTCGCCATGCCATCATCCAATCAGGGCTGGCCAGAGGAGTTTGGCTTCCAGCTAGGAGGAAGTGGTCCCAGCTACATCCTGTCTGTGGAGGAGGGCAGCAGTGCCTACCTGGCGGGTCTGCAGCCAGGGGACCAGGTGCTGGAGATCGAGGGCAACAACGTGTCCACGCTGGGCAGCCAGGCCGTCATCTCCATCGCCCACACCCAGAGGAACATCCCGCCCAGCATCGGAGTGGTGTCGCGCATCCAGCAGGTCTGAACTCTCAGTTTCTCTCAGGGTGTTTTTATGGTCACAGAGGTACAGCCTATAGTGTATATTTTAGGATTCTATTGTAACATCACTGCTGTTGAGATTGACTTGAAATGACAGCCTTGAAATTCTCATAGATACGTATGTATAGATGTGTGCAGACAAACGACTGTCTTAACTGGTTCTTAATCCCCCCTCTTGTCTCTCTCTCTCTCCTCTGATTATGTCTCTGCCATTTTACTCTATTGGTTTTCTCTTCCGCCCCTAGATGGACATAACGCCAGGCCCTGACGGTCGTTTCGGCTTCACCATCGTGGGAGACTGCCCCCTTCTGGTGGAGGACTGCTCTCCCTGCTCCCCGGCCGGCCGAGGGGGCCTGCGGGCCGGGGACTACGTCATGGAGGTGAACGGCATCCCCGTGAGGCAGCATGAGATGGCGGCGGCCCTGATCAAGGCCTCGCAGGGCCGGACGCTGCGGCTGGGCGTGCTCTGTCTGGGCCCGCGGCAGAAGAGGAGCAGTGGCAGTCTGGAGGAGAACCAGCTGGGGGGGAAGGGGGGCGCCGGGGGAGACGGCCTGAGGGTGGACCGCAAGCACAAGGCTCTGGAGTTCAACAGGAAGGTGAGGCGAAGGGGCGTGGAGTGGGGTGAGGGGGGGGAGGTTTTATAGTCCTCACTGGGGATACTGCAATCCATGATCGGTTGCATGTCGGTTGCATACTTGCAGCTGGGTAATCTGTGGTGGAACATGGTAGTTAATAAATAGACTACTGTAGCTACAATAGAGTTGTCCTACATGAGCAGTTTGTCAGCTGGCTCACTCTCAACAGCTGGCCCCCTTCACCGTGTGCGTGCTGTTAGTCTCTTCACCAGCCTGTTCCCATCCCAACGCTGTTTGTGCTGTGTTCCAGATTGACCAGATCTTGGGGGAGGAACCGGAGGTGAAGGAGAGGCTATTTGGTGTGCTGAAGCAGTACGCTGCAGAGAAGAAAGTCGATTGGCTGGCCTCGGTCCTCCCGGACATCCTGATCACTGACGATCAGCGCCAGCTCATCTCCAGCATCAGGTACCCAGCAGCCCTTGCTCTTTCATGAGCATGTCATGGGGGGACATGGCTTAGAAAAGGTCCAATCCGTGAATTTCATTTCCTGAGATTTCATTCGCAAGCCCGTCCTCTTCATTCTCGGATTCATATTATCCTTACATTGCAATCAAAGGTGATTGCAGTCCATACTGGGCCTTTACTTCAGAGCAACTAAGCTGCTGAAGTCTTTTTCATGTCTGTACGCTAAGTCATCGAACGGTTCCTACGGTTCATTCCAGGTTGGATGCACCCGACCCCTCAATCCCCATCTCCACAGGCCCAGTGAAAAGTACGGGTAATCTGTTAGGATTTATTTGCAATGACATTGTTAACAGGCTTTTCCTTTTGTCTATTCTGCTGGGGGAGGGATTAAGGGGTCTTGCTTTGGGACCATTAATATGGATGCTGGCCTCCATCTGCCACAAAAGATGGGCTCATGGTGGACTCACAGTCTCGCTAACTGTGGTCTCAGGGAAACTGCCGGGCTTCAGAGCCAAGGTGTAGAGTTATGTGAAGACAAAGCTTACACAAAGATGAGGACACCACCCGACATCAATAGCTGCTGGAGGAGATGTGGTGGTCCCTGGTGTCTCTGCAGGAATGCTTCATTTGTGAGAAGGGCTTTGAATTTGATCTGAGGTTGAATATACAAGATACGCACATGTCCTGAAAGATTCCTTCATTATAAACTGGACAGTGTACTCCATGCAAATCTGGAATCTCACTACTGATGCCAAAAACCCCCAGCACCTTTCCTTTTTAGGTTGCGCGGATTACAGATACTCTCATGTCCAAAGCCAGGGAGGGACAGGTCGACAGCTGTCATCTGATATGAAACTGCCTGCCGTATAATCTAAATCTCTAATCTGATTGACTGCCCCCCACACACACAGATATATAAACACACACACACATACACCAGTGGGGAGCTGGGCTAATGAGGCAGCCACACCCTAAACCCTGATCGTCTGACTGAGATGAGGAGCTAAATCCTTTTCACCCAGTTCTCCTGCAGTGACAAAGAGGTAAACAATGTTACAATGCCTTATACGAGTCTAAGTAAAGAGCAAAATTATGGTCTGTGGTTGATTAGTGATTTTAGGGGCCCTTAATAAAGGCTGGTATCCTGAAGTCATGAGAACTAAGTTGAGTTTTATCGGATTTGATTTATTGTCATGAATAATGGATGAATATTCAAATCCACTGTTATACCCTTAGATTGGTTTGTTTTTACTCTGGACTCCCACGTGATGAAATGTCGTCTTATTTGTCCAATAATAGCATCCAGTTTAAAATGCCATCTCTCTCATTCTCTCTCTCTCTCTCCCCTCCCTTTCTTTCTGCGTAACTCAATGGATTTTCTCCTCATTATTGCGCTATAAGCTGTAGCTGGTCCAAGTGTGCCATTTCCTTTCTTGACGATGCACCATGGCAACTCTAGACCATAATAAATACTGCATAGGACCTATACCTTTAAACACCATCTCTAAACCTGTGACTGCCAGTGGGAACCTGAACTGATGACTTGCAGTTACTTCAGTTAAGTGTGATGTCAAGCTGCTAGAGCTGCTATGAGCTGTTTAGGGTGAGTACAGTGTGTTTATGGTTTTGCTCATATTTTGTTCAGTGTTTTCGAACTGGTGACACAGTAGAATATAAACACGCTTTGACAGATATGATGCTCTGAATGAGAGAAACTGCCCGTAGTCATACAGATAATGACTGTCAAATGCCATCCATGTGTGTGTGTGTCTATGTGTGTCAGTGTTGACTGAAGGTTCATGCTGCTCTCAAACCTATCCTTCATGCAATGTGAAATACACTGTCGCTGACTTCCAGACTTGATTAAACAACATCTGTGCCTTTCTTTCTCCGCTCCTGGGATATGACAGTTACGACAGCCACTGTCATGTGCAATACAGCTGGTCTGTAGTCTATGTCAGTTGTCCAGGTTTTTACGACATAATTTGTTTCTGGATTGCACACACACACACACACAATCATAAAGTACTTGAACAGAAATAGCCTTGTCAAAGTGTATGTAGGCATGAGAATGAAGGAATGCATGGATGAATGGAACTGACAGGACTGTGAAGAAAAAAAAACCTTGAGCAGAAGATTGTAAACCCACAGCATCTAAAAGACACATGCTCTGGGAGCTGCTGGAGGGAATAGCTTCACCCCAGGGACAGCTAGGTACAAAGACGAGAGAACCTTGACTCTCTGTGGAAATCCTCCCCCTGCTCTTTCAGTAGAGAGTCCAGATCTTAGGGGCTGCTTTTTTGAACGACCGCCGCCCTTGTGGATGCAGGAGATGTGTAGTCTGTGTGGAATGTTCGATCTTCGTCACCATCGGCGGCTTTAGTTTTGTGAATGACTGCGGTTGCAGTTTGTGGTGTTCAGGTGACTGTGTTTTGAACGCTGCTGGTCTCATCTGGCTGTGATGGACCTAGACCTGGTCTCATCTGGCTGTGATGGTCCTAGGACTGGTCTCATCTGGCTGTGATGGTCCTAGACCTGGTCGAGGACCTGGAGCTCAGCAGGAAGGTGACACAGTGCCCATAATCACTGCTTGAATATCTCAGCGTGATGTTACTGCGTATGCGCGGTCCCCCTGACTGAGCAGGTGCAGGACTGAGCGGCACTCCAGATACAGCATGAGATCAAGGAGGTAAAATGGCGTCTCTCTCTCTTTGGACGTTAGGACTGAAATGAGGTCTTCTAGTTAGAATGTCCTCCCTTTTGAGAGGTGCCACCCCCCCCTCCCCACACACACTCTCTCCCCTTCATCACCCCCTCCTTCCTTCATCCTCCCTCCATCTGCCTTCTCCCCTCTTGGTTATTTTAGAGCATCATTCTTTGTAAATCAGGTCACGTCATGGAAACTCAATTAGTTCTCAGAGAGATAAGGCTGTTTTGAGTTTCCTCAACTTTTCAGATGAGATGGCTGTTTGGGCAGATGTTGCTCCAGGCCCCTATATGAACACACAGTTGTCATGGTGACAGTGATGGTTGTGAGCCAGAGGTGGGTTGCTCAGCTGGTAGTCTGCAGGTATTAGCTTAGCACTGTGACATGTACATTTTATGGAATTTCTTTTATCTTCATTTTGACAGGCAAGTCATTTAAGACCATAGTCTTAAGTCTTAAGTATATATTAATAATTAAATTAAAAAATCCATAAATAAGTTAACATACAGAATAATTAGCACTACACATTAAGAAACACATGTTGAGAGCTACATATGAAGCTACAGCACATCAGTGTGTCACTACAAATACAAGGCTCACTTAGAGTTGTTGCTATTGAGCTATTGAGACAGACACAGTGCATACACACTGATACATAATATATATACATATTATGAAATAAACATATATTATGAAATAAACATTTAAAGAATGTTAGTGTGTTAGTTGTTTTTGAGACTATATAGTAGGGGTGGGAATCTTTTGGTACCTCACGATTTGATTCAAATCGATTCTTGGGGTCACAAATCGATTTGCAATTTTTAATTAAAAAAAAATATATATATATATATAACAAAAACATTTTTTACATTTGTGAATCGATGTGAATCGCTAGAAGAGTGAATCGCGATTCAAATGTGAATCGATTAACCCCCCCACCCCTACTATATAGACACCCACAATACAAACCGAATGACACTAAACTACGATTCAGCCAGCCATAAACAGACATATGTAGTCAAGAGAATGTTCTGGGTGATATATATCTATATTTATCCTGCTGAGTACCTTGGCAGGCTTCTGAATAGTGTCTGCCTAACATGAATATCTGCCTAATTAGTTGAACATTCCCCTATGGTGGGCAGAACTCATATCTGCTCAGAAGTTCCCTGCTCTCTCTCTCTCTCTCTCTCTCTGTCCTATTTGCTTGATTTAGCCGTAGTTGTTTTACCTACTGTTTCTGCATAATTGGCTGTTTTGCTTTTTTTCAGTCAGGCACATTGTCATAGCCGTGCTTTCGTTAGAACTTTCTGCCCTCGTCATTGTGTAATCGCTCGCTCTGTTGTTTTTTCTCAGAACCTCCGCTTCGGTAGGCCTCATTCAGCCAGGCGGTGCTGGTCTGATTCATCGGGGCGTTGGAACGTAAAATAACGAGGTGCTTGGAGGGGGTCAGCAGAGAGAGAGAGAGAGAGAGAGAGAGAGAGAGAGAGAGAGAGAGAGAGAGAGAGAACAGACTGGTGTGGGTGGAGGGGGTCAGCAGCACAGACTGGTGTGGGTGGAAATCAGCAGCTCTAGAGCCTCACCTTGTTTACATACGGCTGTATTTAAGATTACATCTCTAAATTGTACCACAATTCCTTTCATTTGTGGCTGAGCCTAAAATTACATTTGGATGAATGGTTTTATTTTCCTACAAACAATGTCATTAGTATTTGTACCACGTTGATCAGCTGATTTGTTGGGGTTTGTTTAAAACACTCTGTGTTTGTGTGTGTGTGTGTGTGGGGGCTGCACACTTGGCTATGGTCCTGATCACTTACTGAAACGGTTTGTTTTGGTTGTCAGCTGTTGCCTTTAGATCGGTGGCACTGATTATAGCACATGTTCATCACTCGTGTTATGAAACACATATTGTGACAAGAGGTACAGTCAAATATCTGTCTACTGTACTTTGTCTCTATGGCGCAGATCCATAGGAGGTTTATAGATGGGGAAGAGGAAAGATGACAAGGGGTGAGAGAGTGCAGGAGGGAAGAGAGAGAGACAGAGAGAGCGAGAGAGATACAGAGAGAGAGAGAGAGAGAGAGAGAGAGAGAGAGAGAGAGAGAGAGAGAGAGAGAGAGAGAGAGAGAGGTTGGTGTAACAGTGATTCCACGCTCCCTCCCACACCTTGCTTATGCTGTGTTCTGGCTCTCCAACACCAAGCTGCAGACTCAGAGTGAGAACCCACCGTGACGGCACATCTGATAGGACAGCCTCAGAGTCTCCGCGCAGGCACCCGTCCTCCTCTCCGTCCGTGTCTCTCTCTCTCTCCCTCCATCCAACCCCTCCAGCTCCTGTCTTCTCCCTCACGGTCAGAGGTCTGACCGTGACCAGGGGAAGGAGAGATCAGCTTGTTGGGTTTGGTTTGACTTTTACTTTTCGAGTTCCTGCTCCCGTTTGTTTTCTTGTCTCTCCGGATGCTATTTTGACGCTGTCGCATCTCTCAACTCCGGTCTCCTGGAAGTGTGACGCCGCCACCGACCTTCACACCCCCTTTCACAATGGATGTTTATGTTTCCGACACAGACAACTGAGAAAGGTTTCTGAGGCGTCATCTGGGCAGCCCTCGCCAGGGAGCCCCGTAGACCCCAGTGTCTCCTCCCGTCTCTGTGCTCTCTCATGCTGGTTCTCCTCTCACGATGTTCACCAGGATCTTCATCCCCAAGAAGCACCGGCAGCGCTTCGACGACGCCGTGTCTCAGAACCTCATCAACCGGATCTGCCGCAGCAAGAGCATCAGCGAGCCGGCCGGCGCCCGGAGCAGACTCCGGCGCAGCCGCAGCGAGGACCACCCCGACCGCCACCACCGGTCCAAACGGGCCAGCTCGGTCCCCCGGGACCCCGGGGAGGGAGGCGGGGGTGGAGGAGAGAGGGAGAGGGGGATCAGGAAGTCTCTGGCAGGGACGCCAGGACATCCTCCTGTTGGAGCCAATCACCGGTGAGTACGAGTGGCGAGTGTGCTGGCCCCGTGACCCCCCACCCCCCTCCCCACCACCACCACCTTAATCTCAACCCCTCTCTGTCTGGGAATGCTCTGACTGTTTGGCTTTGGGATTCAATCTGGAAGGTCTTACATATACATTAATCTTGTGTATTAGTCATGTACTTGTACCACTTTCTCTATCTAGTATCTCAGTATCTTTAACACGATATTTGATCACTTTCCTACATCGTTGTTGTAGCTTTTATATCCTCCAGAGTTAATTAGCTAAGTTACTGTTCAGCTCAGGGCTTGCAGCTTCCTAGCTGTCCCTCTGCAACACCAGAGTGGGATTAAGATGATGCTACTGGCTGACAAACACTCCTACTACAAGCTCAGCCTTTAAGCATCTGCACTGCACACACATACACAATACCACACGCACCCACACACTGCATGTTGGAATTTGTCATACAGTAAACGCCATAATCACAGAAGCTGGTGGTGTATGAGATAGAGACCCTGGTCGTACTCTGTGATTGGCTAAGCGTGTTGATGGTGGTATTAAACAGGCAGATGACCTCAGCTGACACAGAAAGCTACTTTGTTCTGGTAATCAGCTGGTGGCACTTTGCTGATACAACGTGACGACCTGTCAGTCACTTCTAATATATCTGACGTTCCACACCACAGCTGCAGTATGATAGTACACACACATACACTTCCACCCACTCACACACACACACACACACACAAACACACAAACACACGCGCGCACACACACACACACACACACAGCAGTGCTGAGCCTGCATTCACCCTCCGTATGCAGTGAACCCTTCTGTATTTAGCCCGACTTATGTAACAGTCAGACAATTGGGAGGAGAAGATGTGATTTTGCCATCTCTGTCCTCCTTCTCTGTCTGTGGTACTCCTGTTTACGTCTCTCTCATTGCCTTGAGCAGTTTCTATGGCAACGGAGACAGCCTTCCCTAGAGGTGGTGTTTGACTTGGAGATGGCTGCATGGTGGTGTTTGTGTGTGTGTGTGTGTGGTGGTGTTGGTATATATTCACGTTAAGGTTGAAAACACAGCTTGGTGTGAATGTGATCTGAATACACTGTACATATTCCTCCAATCCATTCAGTCTCTCCAATAATTATGCATGGAGCACCTGTACACTCTCTCTCACACTCTCTCTCTCTCTCTCTCTCTCTCTCTCTCTCTCTCTCTCTCTCTCTCTCTCTCTCTCTCTCTCTCACTCTCTCTCTCTCTCTGTCTCTCTCTCTCTCTCTCTCTCTCTCTCTCTCTCTCTCTCTCTCCCTCTCTCTCTCTCTCTGTCTCTCTCTGTCTTTCCTGTCTCTCCTTCAGGACGGTGCGCGTATACAGAGGGAACCAGAGTTTCGGCTTCACCCTGAGAGGCCACGCCCCCGTCTGCATCGACTCTGTTATCCCAGGTGGGTGCTGCAGGGGCTGATGGGAGATCAGGATGTGTTCCCTTCACTGTATCCCAAGTACAGGAAAAGGAGGTGTGTCTGAGTCACTGGAGGAAGGGAAGCTGGAGGCTGAACATTCAGGTCAGACCGAATTTAAAGACTGAAGAACTAAGATGAGTGTAGGTCACACCTGGGAAGTAAACGTCGTCGATGTAGACTCCCTGGTGTGTGGAACATTGTTATTCATAGCGGCAGAAATGGAGGAGTTGTTATGGGGGTTTGCCGGATGTTTCTCTGTCTGGGTGCTGGAAGCTGGAGGAGGAGGAGGTGTGAGCGTGTGTCCGTGTGTGTGCTTGAGTGTGTGTGTGTGTGTGTGTGTGTGGTGATGACGGAGCAGCGTGCACCCACCTCCAGGGGGCTGGTGCAGGCTGACTCAGTGGGCCTCATGGAGAGACAGATATGGATCACCAGTGGGTGTATGAGATCGTGATGCACAGGCAGGGAGGCGGGGACCTCACCGCCCCCAGAGTACACTCTGGTCTCGTGTCTCTCAAATGTGATTGGCAAATGTATCTAATATCCATCTATTTATCAATCTGTCAGTCTGTCCGCCCATTTGTCTATCTGTCCAAAAATAATAATGACAACAATAAGATAATATCATGTTTTTTCTAATATTGCCGCATAATAATGGCCAGGAATAAACATTGTATGGCAAAGTTCAAGTCTATGACCCTGTATGACCAGTAATGATAATATTGATGTATTTTTATTTACGACATACTTTCCTCTCATAAATCCTTCCTCCCGTCCTCAGACAGCCCTGCAGAGGACTGTGGACTCAAACCTGGAGATCGGATCCTCTTTCTCAACGGGCTGGACATGAGGTTAGTTAGTGTGTGTGTGTCCGTGTGTGCGAACGATACAGCTGAAAACGAATTTATAAATTGGTGTTCATCCTCGGACTCTCACAGTAATCAATACATTTCCTGTAGCCTCAAGACTTACCCACCATCTCTCCATATAAGTCCACCTCTGCAGTCATTACGATTCCAGGTAGGAGTGAGGAGCAGAGCTACAGAGGCGGTCTGTATCTCCAGGAGCAGCCAAGCAGGGCGAAGGTCAGGGATGGCAAATGGGAGGATGAGCTGTCAGAGGCAGCGAGGGCAAGGATTGGTTAGAAGCAGTTCTCCTCAGTATTCCATCGTTCATTACAGACATCATATTAAAGCCAGAGAAGGGAAGGTTGGAGGATGGTGAAGGATCGGGAATGTAGTGACATCTGACTCAGGTTCTCCAGAGGACAGAACCAGATGTCGCCTACTTTGAGGCTTGTAGGACACGCCTTCTGTAGCCTCGGGAGGTTTCACCCAGACGTTGGTTGGTGGTGAGCGCTGGACAGACGGAGGTGTCTGGTCTGTGTTCTCCAGGAGCTGCTCCCATGAGAAGGTCGTCTCCATGCTCCAGGGCAGCGGCGCCATACCCACCCTGGTGGTGGAGGACGGCCCCACCTTCCACTCCCCCTCCGACCAGACGGAGCCGGTCGACTGCCCCCCTCTGGCTCCCCCGGCCGGGCCCCCGCCCCGGTCCCGCTCCCCGGCCCTCAGCTCCCTCCAGTGGGTGGCGGAGATCCTGCCCCCCAGCATCAAGGTCCACGGGCGCACCTTCAGCCAGCAGCTTGACCACCTGCTGACCGTCCAGGAGAGATACACCGTCTGCAAAGCCCTGGAGACCTTCTTCCAGCACAGGTTGGAGAGGAGGGGGGGAGGAGAGGGGGCAAGGGCAGGGAGGAGGAGATGGGGGGAGAGGAGGGGTGCTGGAGGGGTGGTATGGGAGGAGAAGAGGGAGGAGAGGAGGGAAAAGGGGTTGTGGAGAGGAGGGGTGGGGTGTAAGGAGGAGAGGATGGAGAGGAACAAATCACCTTAGAGATGGATACTATGTCAAGAAGGAGAAAAGGAGACAAAAACTGGCCTTGGATTCTTTTGATACTCTTCTACAACCAAACAATGATCTGATGCCCTTGTCTGTGTGTGTGTGTGTGTTCAGGAACGTGGACACACTCATCGTCGACGTGTTCCCAGTACTGGACACACCAGCCAAGCAGCTGATCTGGCAGTTTATCTACCAGCTACTGACCTATGAGGAGCAGGAACACTGCCAGGGCAAGATCTCCCGCTTCCTGGGCTTCAAGACGGCAGGTACAGACTCACTTCACTAGACCCTGGATGTAGGGGTGGATGGAGTCGTCTTATATGTTGTCTGTGTGATAAGAAAGTAGGTTACTGTGGGTTTATGTAATCATTTGGTGTGTAATAGTATGGATTGATGTTGTTGTTTGGAGTTATGTAAATACTGTAACTGAGTATTACATAATGCAACTTTTCCCTTGATGGTTCTGTAAGTAAATAAGTAATTACGTTTACATGTATAAGCAAATAACAACTTAATGAGTGTGTGTACGTTTGTGTGTGAATGTGTGTTCGTGCGTGTGTGTGTGTGTCCACAGCGGAGCCTGAGTCAGAGGGGCTGTTGGCCCCGGAGCACCACCGGAGGAGCAGCTCCATGCGCGTGACAAGCTCCTCCCACAGGAGCAGCCTCAGAGAGAGGAGCTCCGACGACTGCATCATCGGGACCCACCTGGGGATGGGTACGCTGCCTGGGAGGAGGGGTGGAGGAGAGAGGGAGGGAGGGGGCAGAGGAGGGGCTAGAAGAGGGGGTTTGGAGGGACACAAACAGGAGGATGGGAGGAAGGAAGGAACGTGGCTGCTTGCACATACATGACTGGTAGAACACCACAGCTGCCATCCTCACTTGGATGGAATCCTAACTGAGGATTTGCACAACACAATTGGTTGAGGATTCCTATCTTAGTTATGGATTCATCCAAGGATGATGTGATCTTCAGCCTAGTAGACCTTACAGGTGTCTATAGCTATCTGTGATCTGTACAGGTGTCTATAGCTATCTGTGATCTGTACAGGTGTCTATAGCTATCTGTGATCTGTACAGGTGTCTATAGCTATCTGTGATCTGTACAGGTGTCTATAGCTATCTGTGATCTGTACAGGTGTCTATAGCTATCTGTGATCTGTACAGGTGTCTATAGTTATCTGTGATCTGTACAGGTGTCTATAGCTATCTGTGATCTGTACAGGTGTCTATAGCTATCTGTGATCTGTACAGGTGTCTATAGCTATCTGTGATCTGTACAGGTGTCTATAGCTATCTGTGATCTGTACAGGTGTCTATAGTTATCTGTGATCTGCACAGGTGTCTATAGTTATCTGTGATCTGTACAGGTGTCTATAGCTATCTGTGATCTGTACAGGTGTCTATAGCTATCTGTGATCTGTACAGGTGTCTATAGTTATCTGTGATCTGTACAGGTGTCTATAGTTATCTGTGATCTGCACAGGTGTCTATAGTTATCTGTGATCTGTACAGGTGTCTGTAGCTGTGCCACACTGCAGCTGTGCTTCTGCTGTCTACTGCTCCATCCTCATAGCGCTGTCTCCCTCTGCTTGTCCCACTCTGTCTGTCTGTCTGTCTGTGTCCACCTGTCTCTCTGTCTCTGTCCACCTGTCTGTCCGTGCCCCTGCCCATGTCTCTCTCAGGGATCCACGTGGAGCCCTCGGAGACCCCTGAGGAGAGGCAGTGTGGAGACGGGACCTCCTTCCCAGAGTCCCCCGACCTCAAAAACGTGGGTAGAAGCTCCACACAGCACTGCTCCATTCATGTACCTGGTCTGGACACACACACCAGAGCTCCACACAGCATTGCTCCATCCATCCACCTGGTCTGGACACACACCAGATTCTAGACCATGTTACCTGTGCTTTCAGACTCACCTTCATTTGAAAGTCTGCGGAAAAAAAAGACTCTCATTAACGCACGGTTGACCTTTGCTTCGAAGCTAAACGCATTGAAAACCTTCGATTGTTTGGACTTAAATGCGGTTGTGGCCCCGCCAATGGTTGACAACGTTTGTGCGTTAATGAGTCACAAGCAGACCTTTGAATAAAGATGTGAAGTGCCCCAGTGTGCTAACTGCTTACACCGCGCCCCACCTCCAGATGTCAGGCGTGTACGCGGAGCTGGAGGGCGTGTACTCGGGGAGGAGTGGGACGGCGCAGCAGACTGGCTCCTCCCCTGACCCCGAGGGGCGGGGCCAAACGCACTCCCCCCTCACACACGCTAACACAGGTACTACACTGCTGCTGCGCTAGCACACACCTACAGTAAACGTACACAGCACGCACCCTGCAAGCAGTTGATGATGCTTTCGATTGACACTGTTGCCACAATAACGCACAACCAACCCGTGACTTCAGACTCTCATGAGTTCCAGTAAACAGGAGGCCTCCTAATCACTGACATTTCTGATCAGACAGCAGGGATTTACAAACCAGATGGAAACAATGCGGCCAGCTGTAGCTCAGCAGTTGGGACTCTGCAGGAGGTGCCTCTGACTCAAGCCGGTGGCCATCTTGCTTAAATGCTGTGTCATACCCCCCCCCCCCCCCCGCACCACCCCCCTTCTCCCTCCCTCCCTCCCCCAGGGAACCGCAAGCCAGGTCCGTCTCTGTCGTGGAAGGAGCCCCTCCCCAGCCCGCTGTATGAGTTCTACCACCACGGCACCCTCCCCTCCCCTGGCAGCACCGACTCCAACCCCTACGTCAGCCTGGAGAGCCCCCCGGACGACCCGTCCAGCCCGCTGTCCCGCCGCAGGAAGCTGTTCACCTTCTCCCGGCCCCCCCGCAGTCGGGACACCGACCGCTTCCTGGACGCGCTGAGCGAGCAGCTGGGACACCGAGTCACCCTGGTGGACGACTTCCTGCCTGGAGAGAACGACTACGAGGAGGTGGGAGAGACTGGAGACGCACGCACACACACACTGGACACACACACACACTTGATCAAATGTATGTTATTATGATGATCGCATCACAGGCATGGACAGGTGCGCCCACAGGCGTTGCCATGGTTTCCATAGAGAGCTATGTTGCTGGGTGCACAACGGTGATTCATTTGATTATAGGGTGTGTTGAGGTCTAATAAAAAAGATGTGTGTGTGTGTGTGTGCTTTTTGTCCACCCTCTTCAGATGAGTTTCCTGGACGAGCAGGAGGCAGGCTTCCTGCCTCGCCAGCTCAGCAGCGCCAGCAGCGAGGACCACAGCTGCAGCAGCGAAGACACCACCTCCCTCACCTACTCCTCGGGCTCCGAACACATCCCCCCGCCCCCCCAGAGCCCTCCGCCACCGCCCCCCTTCCCAACCCCGCTGCCCCCGCCCCCCTTCCAGTTCTCCGACCCCCTCCCGCCGGTCCGCTTCTCCCCGGAGCACATCCCCCGCGCGCGGACGTCCTTCCAGCCCCATCACCCCATCATCCCCCCCTCCGCCGCCCCCTCCCCGGATCTTCTTGGCCCAGCGGCCCCCCCACCACAAGGTGCTGCCCACCAGGGAGGAGCTCCGGGCTGGTCGCCAGCTCCAGGGCACCAGGTTGTCCCAGCCTCCGCCTGCTGGCCTGGCCCCCCAGCCCTCCCGGCCCAGCCACCTCCCCCGGCAGCTCAGCCAGCCCCAACCCCTGCACCAGGCCTCCTCCATCTCCTCCCAGCTCTCCTCCCAGCTCTCCCCCCAGCCCCTCAGGCAGACCCAGCAGGTCCTACAGAGGCACCACCAGCTCCACCACCCCATCTACCAGCCCCAGAACCAGTCCGTGACCCAGGGACCAGCTCCCCAGCAGCCACAGAGCCAGCCCCTCCCTAACCCCCCTCTCAGATCTCCAGGCTCACAAGGTGCCACCGCCCCCTCCTCCACCCCTGCCTCCCCCATGCGAGCCTCCCCCTCTGCCCAAGTCCAGCCCCCTAGCTGGGGACACCAACCACATGAGTGTGAAGAGGCTGCGCTGGGAGCAGGTGGAGAACTCTGAGGGCACCATCTGGGGACAGGTCAGCACCACCACTAGGGCTGTAGATGGATGGATGGATGGATGGAAGAAAATAAAGGATAGTTGCATAGTCATTAAGGAGAAGGTGTTGAACTGTCTAGACAATATGATAATTAAAATCTACATGCCAGAAAGGAGAATTGACATTTCTTGGTAAAGTGTACCGCTGAAGCCCTTTGGAACAAGATAACATGAAAAATGAAAACCCTATTTCTGTCTGCATCTGCAAGATTAAATGTCAACATTGACGATGCATAAATACAATACTTTTTCATAGGAAGTTGACATTTAGAGAATAGAATAGGGATTGAAAGGAATGGTAGCAATACCAATTTCTCTCAATGCCAACAAATCCCTCCTGTCATCTCTTTCTCTCTCTCTCTGCGTCTCTCTTTTTTTGTTTCTCTCTCTCTACTTCTAGCTTGGTGAGGATCCTGACTATGACAAGCTGAGCGACATGGTGAAGTATCTGGATCTGGAGTTGCACTTTGGTACTCAGCGCAGTTCCAGTAAGTTCTTCCAAACTTCTGCCCACTGCTCATCTCACCGTCCTCACTGTACCCTGTCATATCGTGGTGCTATGCTCATCGAGCCTGTTGTTGTGTTCACAGCCCAGCTTGTTGAGACTCATGTTGACCATAATCCTGTTTGGAGCTGCTCCATCCAGCTCCTCAGCACACTCATTCTCCATTCAGGCACCATCTCCTCCTCCTCATCCACCTCCTTCCTCCTCCATCTCCCCTTACTCATTCTCCATCTCCAAACTCCTCCTCTGTCACCCTCCACCTGTTTCCCATCTGTCACTTTCAGTTCTCTCCCTCTTCATCCCTCCACCGTAGTGTGTGTGTGTGTCCCTCCCCTCCTGGTGCCTGGAGAACCTGTGCTGACACAGTGATTAAACCTGTCAGTCTCCCCTCCAGAGCCAGCCTTCCTGCCAGAAAGCTTTAAGAAGAGGGATGTGGTGGAGATCCTGTCTCATAAGAAGGCCTACAATGCCTGTGAGTACTGGGGCTGGGGCCAGGGCCAGGGCCAGGGGCCGGGGCCGGACATGGGGTTGGGGGTTGAGGTTGGACCTAGGCCTGGTGTCTCCAAGTAAAATGGTACAGTAAGTGGATGTATTCCCACCGTTAATTTTAAATGTGTAAAGGGTTTGCCACAAGACCATTGCCTATACAGAACATTGTTTTGTTTTATTGTACCCGTGTGTACAATCACTTGAGTCCTATACTTTGCACAGCAATAAAGGGTGTCCTCCACACCCTCCTCTGCCCCCAGCCATCCTGATCGCCCATCTGAAGCTGTCTCCGGGGGAGCTGCGGCAGATCCTGCTGACCCTGACCTCAGACCGCCTGGAGCCCGCTCACATCAAACAGCTGCTCCTCTACGCCCCCGACGACGACGAGGTCAAGCAGTACCAGCAGTTTGACCAGGACCTCACCAAACTCAGCGAGCCTGACAAATTCATCTTCCAGGTAATCAGATGGAGCAACACGCCACAAAACGTGAATCCCTATGCTACCAAGACCCAATACTACAAGTTTGATTCCAAAACGTTTTTCCCATGAGATCTGGCAGGTGGAATGGTTTAAAATGCCAGTTCGGACACTTGGACTCTCCGATAGGCAGTTACAAAACGATCGTAATCCTAAAACGGCTTGTAAAGGCTGTGGTACTTGTGTTTGTGTGTCAGATGTTGATGGTACCTGAGTATAAGACTCGTCTGCGAAGCCTCCACTTTAAGAGCACCCTGCAGGAGAAGACTGAGGAGATGAGGGCGGGATATGAGTGTATCTACAAGGCCTCCGTGGAGCTTCGGACCAGCAAGAAACTGGCCAAGATCCTAGAGGTAACATCGCTCGCTCATTGGTGGAGTTATTGATTTGCTGACTGGTTGGTGGCCTGGTTGTGGTCTGTTGGTTGGTAAGATAGATGTCTCTGCCCACAGTTTGTTCTAGCGATGGGAAATTACCTGAATAACGGTCAACCCAAGACCAACAAGACCACTGGCTTCAAGATCAACTTTCTCACTGAGGTATCTGTACGAACCCTGACTGTGGAGTCTTGTGTTTGGTATTAGAGTCTGTATACAGAGTAAGACTGCGATTCTATCTCACTATTTCTTCTACTTTTCCTTCTGCTTTGTAGCTCAGCACCACTAAAACAGTGGATGGAAAATCCACTTTCCTGCACATTCTGGCCAAATCACTATGCCAACACTTCCCTGAGTTGCTCAACTTTGCCAGGGACCTCACAACTGTACCGCTGGCAGCCAAAGGTACAGTAACACACACACCCAGACTCACTCTCCCTCCTTCCCGACTTTAATTCCTTGAGGTCACTTTGAGATATGTGTCAGAAAACGTTCTAAAATCCCATTGAGTATCTGGAAAGGCGTAGTTGTACAATGTTTTTTGTTTGGTTTTTTTCTCCAGTGAACCATCGAGTTCTGAAGGTAGAGCTGAATGACATCCACGCCACCATCCAGGAGATCAGAACGGCCTGCGTGAAGATCCCTGCTACACACGAGGACCACTTTGCCAGCATCATGAGTGTATCCTTCCACCCACAAATAGTCCCTCAGAGAAGGTTTTTCCTCTTTGACCAGTAGAAAAGTTAATGATTGGTAGCTTGGGTGCTACTCATTGGGACTCAGGTTGTATAACACAAATAATACATCAGAATGGTAACAACAAAATGGTGGATTGGAAGTCAATTGCGACCCTAGTTTGACCCTTGACCCTGGCGTGGCAGGGCTTCCTAGAGAACAGCCACCCAGCAGTGCAGTCACTGGACTCACTGCAGCTGAGGGCCATGGAGGAGTTCTCCAAGGTGGCATCCTACTTTGGAGAAGACAGCAAGACCACCTCCACGGAAGCCTTCTTCGCCATCTTCGCTGAGTTCACCTCCAAGTTTGAGGTGAGACATTGGATGGCCTTTAAAAAAACGGATATGTGTTGGTCAAAAACTGGAATCCTTGTGATTACTAAAAGGACTTTAGTAATCACAAATGTCCAGGGTGTGCATTTCTAAACTGTTACAGACTCAATTGTAATGCATGGCCCTCATACATATTTCTGTTTCCAGAGAGCTTTGACTGAGACACAGGCTACAGACAACCCTCGCAGTCCTCGACTCTCCTCCCCCCTAGCCTGGTAAACACATCCAGTGGAGTTCTCCTTTCTAGCCAATTGTCTTGCTAGCCAGGATGCCACCGGCCAATCGGCTTCTCTCCTTCACTCTGCTCTCCTCAACCAAAGTGCCAAGATCACACAGAGACACTGAGAACCACTGGGACAGAGACCACGTGACACTACCAGAAATATATTAAGAACGACTCCAGAATACATCATTCTAAGATCATATGATTTTATATTTGATATGACTATATTTGAAATAAAGCGCTTTGATATAGGCTCCTGAAGTATATTAGACGTATATTAGGCATGAGATGATTCAGAAGCACCTGAATGTATCTAGAATCCACATGTCTGACAAGTGGACAGGTGAGTCAGTGGGTTGAATATTTACAGACATGCACAGTGAAACGACACACTGTAGATTTACATCCCATCATGCTGATCATGTACATCAAATTGGCTGAACTTAGCTCACCGTCAATCCTCACCATGGCATGACATGTACTTTGAGTATTATGTAATAGAACCTTTGGCAGGTTTCTGGTGCAAATGCAGCCCTTCTAACACCAGTGTCTCAGCAAAACAACGAAGGGTGATATCAAGCTAATCCGTCACTCCTGATCCTTATATATCTTAATCATATCCATGACATACGTCATACACATTTCACATGCATTGTGATATCACTGTTTCTTTAGTTTTTAGAATGATTTCATTTATCAGATCTTTTTTTTCTGTCATTATGAAACTGATGTTCCTACCCTCAACCATCTCTTGTATGAGATCAGTATTTCTTCTTGCTGCACAGCTTTTCAGGTTACTAACGGAATACAGTGTTAACTATCTGTCCAAATCATTTGCATGTTGGTTCAGGTGTTGTATTTTACGTGGAAATAAATTGTGCATCTGAAATGATTTATTTACGTAGATGAAATTGTTTACTTTCTCAGAAATGTATATTGAACAAAAATAATTGCATCGTGGGGTCTACTTAAATTAATAGATCATTTATTGAAACATTACTTTTATATGTTTTCTATGTTTTAACTGAAAGCATCTTGTTACCGTCCTGTATTAAATATTTATGTTGAATATTTGCTTTCGACACAATTGTAGCCTTTCGCTTGACAAAATAAACATTCACCTTCTCGCGACTACTGTCTCTTTTCTGATACACTCGTCGGGTGATGCTGTTGCCATAGTGAAGAGCTTCGTAAAATGGCAGGAAATTCTCTGCCCTCGACTTTAGCTGCCAATGTTTGCGTGAACGTATATTATAACGCATACAAAAACTCATTGTTTGCCGATTACGATAAGCAGAAATCCAATGACAAAGTAAGTCAACATTATCTGTATGAAAAGCCTTATTTTAGCTAATTACTCAATTCGGAGTGCGAGTGCACTGACCCTATCAGTGTTCAACATATTCTAACCAAACTGTTTTGTTGTTTTAAAGAAAGAATTTGTTCACAGATTGGTGTATGTGGCAACTACATCTCCACAATTTAACTCAGAAGAAAAAAGGACCACTATTGGAGGTAATTCCTTCACAAAAAAATATTGGAGCTCTGCAACACAACGCCAGTGGCATCAGCTGCCATCTTTTAATAGGCTATTAGGCCTATATTCAAATATGTTACTAGGTTACAATTGAAGTAGGCATGGCACACACTATGATATAACTGTAAAGTTGTTGCAGAACAATTGCTGCACAAAAATATTTTTTAATCGATTATATAGTCTGAATGTGGTCTCAGTAAATAGTAGTGCTCATGGTATCTCACAATAAGGATAATAATAATGTGATAATGAACCATGCATTGAAATTGGTTTAATTGACTTTTAAATATGTACTTTTATATTCCCAGAGTACTACGATGGTTTTTTATCAAAGTTTCAGAAAAACACCCAGACTGAGGGAGTTACTGGTGTCCTCCTGTTGTATCCTAAATGCATCATCCACGTACTAGAGGTACAGCCTCCTTGATCAACTAGGTTAGTCTTAGAGGTTATAACCCTCACGTAGACACTGTTTAGGACTTCGCTACCCCTATCATATGTTTTAGGCCTTTCTTTTATTTGCAGTCCTTCTGCAGATGTTCTGACACTGCTCCTGAAAGATCTAAGCAACATGGAGCAAAATCCCAGGTAAGATCTCCTTCAAGTTCAGCATACTTCCCAACCAAGAAATCGCTGATGTTCCTCAGTCTTGCTGACCTCCTGCCCGTCCTGCTGCCTCTCCCTCTGCCCAGCTCTCCTCTGCAGCAGGGGAGGATCCTGGTGACGTCTCACATGATCCCGAGCCGGCTGTTCCCGTCGTGGGGTTACCGTTTTGTGACTCCGCCCCTCAGCCTGCAGGACGCCTCCCTGCAGGCCGAGCCTGTGGAGACACTGGTTCCCGACTGTCTGGCCGTCATCTACAAGCTCTGTCTCTGCCTGCTCAAACGAAAAGTACGCGAAGAACCCTCTCCTCTCTCTCCAGCCCCCTATACCTGTCTATCCTCCCTGCACCACATGCAGCAAAGCTGCCATCGGGTCTTGGATTGAAATGGCTGAGGGGCAAAGTTGACATTCCTGTACTACAAAACAAGTTTGTACGTTTCCGAGGTGTGTGTGTGTGTTCAGCAGGACACCTTCCCAGGGCTGGATGCCCAGGAGCAGGCTTTGGTTCTTGAGGAGGACACAGTCCTTCACCTCTGTCACAGTCCCGTACTGCGCTCTCCCTCCACCTATCTGGAGGTCTACACCAAGCCCCAACACATCCTCATGGACTCTGGTACAGCCCCTGCCCTTTAGGACCTTTGTGTGTGTCTTTAGAAGAGGGACAGAGAGAGAGGGGGGACACACACACACAAGTACTGAGATTTGAGGGGTTAGAGAACAAATGTGGGGCAACACTATAAACACAGGTTCTGTTTCTCCTTGTAGAAATTGTGTGGCCAACCCATCGTAGGCTATGCTGGTAGCTGGCATGGAGAGAAGTTTCCTGACAATCCTTCTATCCTGTTATAGTTCATCCCCCGATTATACCCTGTCTTACCAGGAGTAGTGAGTACGCAACATAATATAGACAACACAATTCCATTTTATTCTTATATTTTATTTTCTTTGGAAAGGGAGTATAACCAAGCATTCATATTACATTTTTATTTCATGAATCAGCTCAACAATCTGCATATAAAACTACCGAGCTCCAAATGCAGGACTGTCTTCATGTCTCTAGTTTCATGGCATTTGTTCGTTTCTTGGTGCCTCACTAGGGAGTCCTCTATGCTGAAGGATAAGGCAGCGAGGTATGAGAGAGAGAGAGAGGGCAGGAAATACCAGCAAGACTAAAGGCATGATTGTCGCTGAAAAACAGTACATATAATGAACTGATTTCCAGGACAACTAACGCATCCAAGACGTTGCTATTGGTACCATAGCGGGCGGTTCACCAACCTATCCCTGCATTATATTCAAGGCAAAAGCAAAACTTTACACACACAAATAGAAAACAGAAAAAAGCTTTTCTGGCCTTGGACAATCTAACACCACCTCACCACTGAGATTTTACAATGCTTGTAAACCCAGCTCAGAGTGTTAGAAAGGAGAGTCTTCCACATGGAAACCTGTTCACCAAGAAGCTCTCCTGAAGATGCTTTCAAGGGCATTTTGAATCATTTTGAGGGATTCTAAAGCTATCAGCTTAAATGAAGAAGAAAAAAAAACGTGTATATGCGCTTCAGATCCCCTTTCCCTACATTCACTCAAAGTCATTTTAATGCCCCAGCAACATCAGAGTAAACATGACAAATAGAAAGGCAAAATATTAAATCGCCTACAAAGCTAGAACATACAGCATGTAGGGTGACACAAGGATCCTACCACTACTAGCATGTACTGTATGCTAGCAGTGCTAACACAGTAAGGCATGATCCAAAAGACTGCAGTTAACTCAAGCCACAGGGAATGGGTCTTTTGGAAGAGAAACATATACAAACAGAACAGGTGAAAAAGGAGGAGTTTCATACAAAACAGGTACGGAAGTGGTCTGATCTGACTGGAAACCTGCAGTCACCAGCTACACTTTCAGCAACAGACATGTTTGTCTTTTCTTTTTTTTTGGTTTCTACAATTTCCAAAACATTTCCTGTGCTGGAGAGACAAAAAAAAAGAAAACGTTCTTATTTCATAATCTAAGGCCTTGGTCAATAAACAACATCAAAATCACCTCATACCACTACTGGTCTTGTCAATCCATAGTTGCCAACCCACACCCTGTCCCTTCCAGGTGCAACATCCCATCCAAATACATTAGTTCCATTTCTCTCTGCATCTTTACTGTAACTCTTAATTTCTGTGCGTCATCCAGTTAAACAAAGCTTCATCGGGGCTTTGTCAATGCTACAGAGTGGCAGCTATCAAGTACACGACTGGAGCAGGAACTGAAACAGGGCTGCAGTGTGTGTGTGTGTAAGAGAGAGAGAGAGAGAGAGCAGCTGAGGTGTGGCAGTCAAGGGGCGGAGGGTGGTGCTGGGACACGGGCGGAGGAGGGAAGAGGCAGGACCGGGCGGGGGGGGACGGGGACAGGAAGGTGCGCTTGATTCTGAAGCCCAGCGCGTCCCCTTCCTCACAGGACGGTGCTCTCAGTGTCCAGCTCAGAGTCTCTGTGCGAGGGCACAGGGGCGGCCGCCACCGGCTGCTGGTCCACAGCGAAATCAGGGACGAAGGCTCTGGTGAAGCCCTTCAGGGAGAGGGCGGGGTCTGATGGACGACAACACAGGTCAACCAGGTGGATGAGGACACTTTCTGACATGCACAGTCTGACACAGACCTTCTATGAGAACATGTTAGTGTGCCGTGGAGAATGTACTGCTGTTATAGAATGTACTACTCTTGTCGATTTCCTTTGAAAAAGGCCTTCATGTAGCCTAGACTATTCATAACAAATAGTGTTGGATGTTAGTAGCCTAGGCAAGCATGCGTATCATTTATCACGTCATGTGCTCATCCTTCATGCTACGTACTAAAACATGCAACGATCGCACAAACAAACAGGTCGACAATACATCCAGTGACTTCATTCCGTCAACATGGTGAAGCACGTGGCTTCCTCGTTGGCTTAGAGACCAATGGAAAGGTCAGAAGGTTAAGCGCTTGCGAAAACACTGCTGGCGTTGTTGTGTCAGGCAGCGTGCGAGCGGACACTCATCATGGGCTTGCTACGCGGCCTGGGGATGACATCAAGCGGAGAAGGGGACCTTGGACAAGCCAGTCCGCACAGACAGATCATGCTGTGTCGTGGTGGAGCGGAAGGGGAAACGGACGTGCTTTGTGTTGAGGTGGGCAGGGACAGAGGTGCATGCTGGGAGGCGACTGCAGAGCCATGCTTCTGAACGCCATTCAGACCAGTGGACACCAACACTGGGACACTGTGTGGCTAACAGGCTCCATTTGAGCAAGAAACATTTGAATGTAATTCAAATATAAAAAGTAATAAAAGAATGAAATTCGAATGAGATTACTGAGGAAGATTGACAGCTGTAGGACACACTGGCTCCTGGTTCTAGCACTGTGTGGACTACAGATGTGGCCACTATCAGCGACAAGCTTTGTATTCATTAGTACACAACTCAACACAATACTAACAGTAAAACATATATATATCTTAGAGTTGAAGGCTTTGCAAAAGACATACAGGAAGTTGTACTGGATCGAGATTGTAGAACCTGATCGCTTTTCAGACTCTGAGATCTGTTTGCAAACACTTAATATGATGCTTGTCATTTGCAAACCCTTATCAAAATGTTACTGACATTCAATGATTGGGTAATGGGAGGTCAATGATTGATAATCAATGGTAACCAAGGTCAAGTGGAGCAGGAGGGGAGGGTATAAATGATGACGATGAGGATGATGTTGTCATTGTCGTGACGGGGTTGAGCACAAACAAACCAAACCAAATGATCGTGCAGGAGCTGCTAGTTTTAAGGATGACTGTAACTACAAACCTCTGTCACAAGCGATCCTTAACCTGTGAAGGTATTGTGACACACCACTTATTAGAGAGAGAAAGAGAGAGCACCTCTATGGTGCTACTTGGTTAAAGAATAGGCAAGACTCAACACAAACAGGAAGAAAGCGATCCGAACAGTATTACATTGTGAGAAAACATGGAATGAGCAAGAAACCATGATCAAATCTGATCTTACGGCAGCAAATATGGATCCAGATGTAACCTATGTGCCTCATGTACTGAAACTAAACGAGCCAGCTGGCTGTCCTCACCCATGATCTTGTATGCCGTGCTGCAGAGGCCGTTGGTGTCGCCGGCAGGGTTGGGGGGCTGCGGAGGAGGGGGGATGCTGGGCCTGTTCCTGGGCTTGGGCACCGGCCGCGGCCTGGGGAGGGATCCGGACTGGAAGGGCGTGGCTGAGGGGGCGCCAGGGCTGTCCTGGGGGGCAGAGGACGGCGGGGGGGTGTCTGGTGGGGTGGGGGTGTCTGGAGGGGAGGGCTCCGTCCCGAGGGGGTCCCCTTGGGGCTGGGGGAGAGCTCTTGGCTGAGGGGGGGGGGCTGACCTGCGAGGGGGGCTGGGGAGGGGGGTGGTTGGGGGCCTGGATGTGGGGCTGGTTGTTGGAGTGGCGTCTGGGGATGGCGCAGGGCTGGGCCGTGGGGGAGGTGGGGGAGTGGCTGGCGACGGGCCGGGGGGAGGGGCTTAGGGACTGGGCGGAGCCTGGGGAGGGGTTACTGGGCTGGCCTGGAGGGGGGTTGGCTGGTTTAGGAGGGGCGGGGGCTGGTTTCTTTGTACCTAGAGGAAGGAGGTGCAACGTTAGAAGACCACGTAAACGACATCACGTACCCCCGGTGGTCCTACATCAGCCCGGTGCGTGAACAAACCAGGCATGGTCCCAGGACCGGGGTGAGTGTGGAGGATCAAGCCTGGCTGGGGCTCACCTCTGCGCATCATGTGAGGACTGGGCCCCATGGGTCCGGCCCCGGGGGTCCCCACGCCCAGCCCTGAGGGGTTGGCGCCGCCTGTGTGCCCCCCTCCCGAGCCGTTCCTCTGGGGAGGGGGGGTGGAGGTGAAGTCGCGTAGCTTTGGGTTGCTGGACACACGGGGACAAGACCAACACGACACAAGACCTCAGACCCAGTTCACTGAGCTCCAAAGAACCCCCCGGAAAAACAACCCAAAACAAATAACAAATACCACATACAGACTTCCCTCTATGGCCATGCATTACAAAACAACCCTCGTCTTAAGTCTTCCTTGACTATTGCTGTGTGTGCGCAATTTCCTCCTTTCAACCCAGGCAGATAACAGATCAATTGAACTATCTGTCTGGATCGGAGGAGCCTGCCGATCAATAGAATCCTTTCACGGAACGATTCAAAGAGGCTCTTAAGCAGCGAGGTTACGTAAGGGCAGCGAGGAAGGGGGGGGGGGGGATGGCGCCCGACATCTCAGGGCAGCTCAGTCCGGTTCTGCTGACTGCGCCGTTTCAGAGTGCAGGGCAGAGTGGTTGAGGAGGATGAGGGGTCCTTAGAGAATGCTGGAAATGACAGCAGCCATTGTTGTGGTGTTCCTGTGGGCTGCCCTGAGACGTGCCCGGGCCATAATGAAGGTTCACGACTTTGCAGAAAATGCGGTTAGAGATGCGGGGAGGACAAAACAAGTGGACGGGTTCGAGAAAAGGGACACGTCTAGGCCCCGCGGCTGACGAGACCGGCTAGATTCGTCTGCGGCTTCCGTTCATTCGGCCTCGCAAAGGGAGACACGGAGCTCGCTTATGGAGCAGCGGATGAAGAGCGCCCGTCTACGAAGCGTCCACATGCAGCAGCTGTTAGCCCCCTCCATGCAGTGTGTGGTGGGGTGGCTCCTGTCCAGCGCCCAGCCCTTACCTGATCTCCTCGGTGTGCTGAGCTAGCAGCTGCTGGGCCGCCACCAGGGCTGCCATGCCCAGGGCCAGGCTGGGCTGGCAGCCCTCCAGGGCCAAGCCCCCCAGAGGGGCCTGCAGCTGGGGCTCCCCCAGGGGGCCCGGGCTCCCGGGGGCCTCCACGGGGGGCAAGGGAGGCTGGAAGGTAGGCGAAGCGTGCTGCTTTCTACCTAAAGTGTTGCTGCCTCTACGCGGGTTATGGTCCGAGTGTTTGTTAGCGGAGCTACACAGAGAGAGGAGGGGGGGAGACGGAGGGAGAGAGAGAGAGAGAGAGAGAGAGAGAGAGAGAGAGAGAGAGAGGACAGGAGACGAGAGACACCAGAGACATGATTATAGACACTCAGAGAATCTCCACTACCACCAGAGAGGGAGATAGTCAGAAGAGAAGAGAGAGAGAGAGAGAGAGAGAGAGAGAGAGAGAGAGACTAGAAGCAAACTAAAACCAGTGCTCAAGTCCTGAATCACAGATCCACAGTGAGATTAGAAGACCCCGCCAAAAATATCAGATGAGGGTATCATCAATCAGAGTTAGAAAATTGAAATAGCTGATCATTTCAATTTAGAAGCAATTATGGGGTTTGAGGTGAAGGGCAAGCATGGCAGGGGGTGTGTGTGTGTGTGTGTGGGGGGGGGGGGGGGGGCGTTGAGTTGGGGGTGGCCCTGTCCGGGGGTGAGAGGTCGTACCTGTCCTTGCGTGGCGTGTCATTGTCTGGTCCCACCATGCTGACCGGCCTCTTCCTCTCAACTGTGCCACAGTCGTAGTCGAGCGCAGTCAGGTGGTTGCCGTGGGTGGAAGGTGGCGTTGGCATGGCAAACATGCCCGACACGTTAAACTCCACGTCTGGGAGTTTCATTGTGATTGGGGAGAGAGAGGGAGAGCATTATTGTGACTGGACAAGAAGACGACTGCCAGACAGCTATTTAGCCAATAAGAGCACACCCACCTTCAGGGAAGAACCAATCAGCATGCTGGATGATGGGTTCTATGATGGTCACCACGTGAACGGAGGTAGCAGCAGCCATCTCAGCGAGAGTGCTGTCATCCCAAACACAACGACACACAAGTCATGTAGGCGTCCATTTTTTGCTCCTCACCCGCTTCCCACCACTCCCCTCCCCTCCCCTGCTGCCCCCCTCACCCCCCGCCCCCCCCTGGCCCCCTCACCCCTCCTGCCCCCCCGCCCCCCTCACCCCTCGGTCTTGGCCCACAGCAGGTTGGGCCCCAGGACGATGGCGATGTTGCTGGGGGTCATCTTGTTGGCCTCACTGTCCTGGGCCAGCTTGGCCAGGAACTTCACCAGATACCTGCGCAGACACGCACGCAAAGCAAACCAACCGATGACACGACAAAGACAAGCTAACGCTCTGTAACTCATGTGGTACTTGAGTGGAGGCTAGGTGAGTGCTGGTGCGTGGACAGACCTCAGGTTGGCCTTGTTGTTCTTTGGCAGCTGGTCGCACACCACCCACAGAGCCTGGAGCCTCTTGTCTGGGTCTGACACACTGGAGGGAGACACAGAGGGCGAGTGTGAGAGAGACGGAGTGAGAAAGGGAAAGAGGCGAGGGGTGGGAAGACACAGACAGACAAACAGAGCAAGACAACAACAAAAATGAGACAGAATGTAGAGTGACAGAGAAAAAGAAAGAAGAGATGAGCCTTTTATCTGCCTTACTTGGAGGCCTGGGTCCACTCCTCATACAGCTGGTAGGTCATCAGGGGTTCAGGCAGCTCTCTCAGGTAGGACTTCAAGGCTCCTGGAAGCACAACATTCACATCAGTAGGACCAGAGGCCAGCCCAGGGGGCCGGGGGTGTGTCTCAGGAGGGGGGGGGGGGGGTGGGGTGGACCGTACCAGCGACAGCGTGGGGGTCCGAGTAGAACTCCTCCAGCTGAGAGGTGGAACAGTCCAGAGCTGCCTTCAGCTTCTTCAGCTTGGAGGCTCCGGCAGCAATCCTGAACAGGCCCTGAAGACGCGTGCACAAACACACACACACAATGAGGTATTCTGTAAGTAAACACCCTGGTCATAAACCCATGTAAAGATCGTTTCACACCCTCCTCTCTCCCGTAGACACACCTTCACAACACAGAGCCTCCACACAACATCAAACGGACAAACACACACACACGCAGAAAATCCCAAACATGCCAGCAACCTCTCTACTTTCATTCACAAACAAAGGCTTTCACCACACTGACAACAGCTGTTCACTGGAGACTAAATAGGAAGACAAATACTGTGGTCAGAACTGGAAAGAGAGGACACACACAACACACTACACACAGGGAGGAACGCACACACACACATACACTTTAGAGCTAGAGGGACAAACACAGGCACGCCTCACACACACACACACACACACATCTGATTTATAGATGGGACACAAGTAGTTTGTTATTGTGTTCTAAATTGAGCCTGAGGTGAGGTGGGGTCAGGACACAAACACCATAAATCGACATCCCAGCACAGAAACAAAGAGTGGAGAGAGACAGAGAGAAGGGGCAGGCAGAGGAAGACAAAGGCAGCAGGGTTTACGGTCTCTGTGCCCGTCTCTCTGCCCGTCTCTCTGCCCGGCTCCGAGTGGCACTCCGCTTGTTTGGGGCCGTTTGAATTTACGCCCACATCAAACTTGGTTTTAAGGTGTTAGATTTTTTTGGAGTGGGGAACGTGACGAGTTTCAACTCGCGAGGAACAAACACGAGAAGGGCCCGCTTCGCTTCCTCCCTGCCGTTCCTCCCGCACTCCCTTCCTCCCTCCCCTACCTCCCTCCTTCCACACTCCCACCCACCCTCCCTCCTCTCTACCTCCTCCTTCATGCCGGTCTCCAGCAGCATCATGACGCAGGCCTCCAGGGGCAGGGCGATCTCCCGGCTGCTCCTCTTCAGGTGCTCGTCCAGGCCCGTCCCGAACGCAGGCTTCTCTGTCCACGAGTCTGGGGAGGGGGGAGGAGGGCAGGAGGAGGAGACAGCTTACTGGAAGGTGGCGGTGATGAAGGATGATGAGTGTGCGTGAGAGCGTGTGGACATGGGAGTATGAGAGAGAGAGAGAGAGAGAGAGAGAGAGAGAGAGAGAGAGAGAGAGAGAGAGAGAGAGAGAACAGTGAACACCAGGTGGGTGAAATATAATTATTTGAAGTGTGTGTGTGTGTGTGTGTGTGTGAGGAGAGTGTGAGTCATAGGCTGCATGCTGGGAGGCCTGTCTGGTTTGGACCTCCTGTGTTGTACTGAGGGGAAAAAAACAACCCTGTAGAACAACCACAGAATGCGGTCGTGAAAACGAGCGAGAAAGAGAGAGAATCTGGAAATAGGATGATGCTCTCCAACCAAGGAGCCTTCTGGCTCTACTGCCACCCTCTACTGTATGGTCTCACAGTGCTGAACCGTTATGGCCCTGAAGAGAACACTGGCTGGAGTCAAGAAGCTGGAGGTCTGGTCTGTACCTGACCATGAGAGAGAGAGAGTGTGTGTCGGGGGTGGGGCGGGGCTGTACCTTGCTGTGCTTGGATAGTTGGCAGGACACTCTCCAGCACGGTTAGAGATTTCCTATGGTAATCAGCTTGGGCTTCTAAGAGCTGGAAACAGGAACAGAACCCACATTGTGAAAGAGAGCGGGAGAGAGTGAGAGAGAGAGAGTGAGAGAGCAAGAGCGAGAGAGCAGGAGAGAGAGAGCGGGAGAGAGAGAGAGAGAGAGAGAGAGAGAGAGAGAGAGAGAGAGAGAGAGAGAGAGAGAGAGAGAGAGAAGAAAGCACTCGGATACACTGTGTTGGTCAACTCAGCTGGGGACTTTCCCACAGGTAATGCAACCACGCAAACACACACACACACACACAGTACTCACCATGACATAGTAGCGGGCATAATCCCCTTCCTTTGAGAAGAAGTTGTACATGTCTGCAGCCAGTTGATCCTGTGAGAAGAAAGACAGAATCCCAACAGTGAGGGCCGTGTCAGCGAGGCTGGAGATCTGTCTGAACCTGACCTGGACAGTTAACCCAGGGGAAACACACGGCCTGGCCTTCCTGGACACAAGACCTGACACACACACACACACACACTGCACCAAGGCAGCGCGCACACGCACACACAGCTGACTGGGCATTCTAGTCATGCGAGTGTCAACACCAAGGAGGTCATCACAGGCGGAAATGAGAGGCAGGGAGGCAGACAGACAGACAGAGAGACAGAGACAAGACAGGCATGCAGACAGACAGACATGCAGACAGAGACAAGACAGGCATGCAGACAGACAGAGACAAGACAGGCATGCAGACAGACAGACAGAGACAAGACAGGCATGCAGACAGACAGACATGCAGACAGAGACAAGACAGGCATGCAGACAGACAGACAGAGACAAGACAGGCATGCAGACAGACAGAGAGACAGACAGACAGAGACAAGACAGGCATGCAGACAGACAGACAGAGACAAGACAGGCATGCAGACAGCCCCTGAGAGACGTGTTGGAGTGCTCAGGGTGTGCTGAGCTACCTTGCAGAGCTCCACTTTGTTCATAGCTTCATCCACCTCCTCCTTGAGCAGGTCAGCCTTGGCCGTCAGTGCTTGAGTGTTCGTTCCTGAGATTATCGACTTGGTCGCCTGCAACCATCTGACAGAGAGAGAGAGATACGGACAGAGAAACAGAGAGAGAGAGATACACACACAGAGAGACAGAGAGAGAGAGTAAGCCATCATTAGCAGACTGAGCTGACACAAGCTGCTGTACTTGATTGACATGTGACCAGTAGTGGTGAACAACAGTAAGGACTTGTGGGGGTTGGAGGTGCTGACCTTGCTCTGGCAGAGTCGTAGTCCAGCACCAGCTTGGCCAGCTGCTTCCTCTGCTTCAGGATGTTGGGGATGTCCACCTGAGGAGGTCACAGCCTGCTTGGTGATCACCTCCACGGATCCATTCACAACAATCGTGGGGTTTTTCTGGTGTGGGATGTGAGGGTTGGTGTTGTGTGCAGCACTACACTGCTTGTTGCAATGTGTGTGTGAGTGTGTGAGAGAGAGCCGCTGACCTCTGCAGTGCGTGTGTGTGTGAGAGTGGCTGACCTCTGCAGTGTGTGTGTGTGTGTGTGTGTGTGTGTGTGTGTGGCTGACCTCTGCAGTGTGTGTGTGTGTGTGTGTGAGTGTGTGTGTGTGTGGCTGACCTCTGCAGTGTGTGTGTGTGTGTGTGTGTGTGTGTGTGTGTGTGAGCGGCTGACCTCTGCTAGCTGGTTGAGGGGGTCTAGCACGTCCTTCTCCAGTTGCAGCTCGTGTTGCATCAGCTCTGACGCAAGCCTGTTCTCCGCCTCACCACACACCTCCATCATCTTCCTGTCAACACACACACACACACACAGAGGGTGTGAGGATCACACAATCCTGATTATCACATTACCAGTTCTCGCCTTCACAGTGACAGTGGCTCAACAAGGTGTTGCAGACGCCATCACCCCAGACTGACACCCCAGCAGTGTCTCCCCCAGCCTGGAGGAACAGGACCACCATGACATCTGACAGCACAGTGGGGCTGTGATGTCCCCCCCAGCCTGCAGGAACAGGACCACCATGACATCTGACAGCACAGTGGGGCTGTGATGTCCCCCCCTAGCCTGGAGGAACAGGACCACCATGACATCTGACAGCACAGTGGGGCTGTGATGTCCCCCCCAGCACGACATCTGACAGCACCGTGGGGCTGTGATGTCCCCCCCAGCCTGCAGGAACAGGACCACCATGACATCTGACAGCACAGTGGGGCTGTGATGTCCCCCCCAGCACGACATCTGACAGCACAGTGGGGCTGTGATGTCCCCCCCAGCCTGCAGGAACAGGACCACCATGACATCTGACAGCACAGTGGGGCTGTGATGTCCCCCCCCCAGCCTGGAGGAACAGGACCACCACGACATCTGACAGCACAGTGGGCCTGGGTCTCACATGTCGCCAAATCCCCTCCTGTGGCTAAAGCTTAACTCCCTGCTCTTTCACATTCACTAAAGTCAGTCACACAGTGTGTGTCTGTGTGTCTGTGTCTGTCAGTGTGATGTATCAGAAATCAATCCCATTACCAGGTCCATGTAAGAGTATAAAACAGCATCCGTTTCTGATTACTAAGTACTAAACACATACACCTGACCACTAAACACACAACACAGTTGTGGGAGCTTGTTGCCCTGACGATATGACTCCTCCCATGTTCATATTCCTAGCCCATATGTTCACGGTTTCATCTACCTACCCGGTGATTTGCCGGCGGTCACGTCATTCATTCATTCAGTCACTCACCCAATCAGAGACTCCTCTCCCAGCTGACTGCCTCCGTCCACCATGGCCTGAGAGAGTGCTGTCAGGGGTAGCTTTTTCTGCGATGGTGTGTGTTTGTGAGAGAGAGAGTGTGTGTGTGTGTACATGTGTGTGTGGACAGATAGTTGAGAGAGAGAGAAAGAAAAACAGATATCCATTAGACAACAGGTGAAGCTCAACAAACCCTACACCGAATTTTCCCCTAAAGCTTAACCCCTTAAAGTCCCTGGTTAGTTGAGCACAAATGAACAGAAAGCCAGGAATCATTTTCATGTTGAGAGGGGGTCTCTGGGTTAGGGAGGCGGAGCGGGGAGCTCTCCTGAAGAAAGGGTTGAGGGAGGAGAGAGGTCATGGGATATGAAACCCTACTGCCATGTCCAACCCTCCATGATGTCGGACATGAAGCCCAACCCAGGCCCCGCCCACTGCCATGCACACGCCCCCCGCGCCACGCTAACCTAGAGCGATGGAGGGACAGACACAAAGAGGTGGAGGAAGAGATGGATGAAGAAGAGGCGGAAGTCTCTGGGTTGTTTTGTTTTGTTTACCTGACCATTTCCTGAATATAGGCGCGGTACGGACTGGAAGGGTCAGAATGGTGCATGTTGGGTAGTGAGAGGTAGAGAACACAGAAAAGATTGGTGTGAAAAACACGATCTCCATGGTGGCGAGGCACAGGTCAGCTTGGGATATGAATCACATTTGATCGGGGGAACATCATGTTGGTTTAATCAGGTTTGTATGCAAGGTTAGGTTACTGGCATCAATGATTATGTGATTGAGTTACCAACTAGACAGGTTAAAATGGCCTTAACGATAGAGTAGTCGTGTTGATTCTGGTGTGTGTGTGTGTCCGTGTGTGCGCTCACGTGTCTCTTCTCTGCTTCGGCTCCTATGTGACCCTGCAGACAAGTGACCATCCTCTTGTGTGTGTTGTGGGACACCACCCGCACCATCTCCATACGCCTCTCAATCTGTGGGAAAGAGCACGCAACATGCATGACCCCTCCAGACACACACAACATGCATGACCCCTCCAGACACACACAACATACATGATCCTCCAGACACACACAACATACGGAGTACCGAGTGAGCGGTCCTAAGAGAAGTAGTGTAAGGAGTCGAGGGAGAAAGCGTGATAGCGTCCAGCGTGGTGGTGCCATGTCTGACATGCTTACACCAGCTGAGGAAGTGTGGGGGGTGGGGCTTCCTGACCCGAGGCCGTCAGCTGACCTCCCAGACACGCTGCACATACGTCGGATGACGCAACAGCCCTGTGGGAGCTGGTGTCTGCGACCACGCTAGCGCTCCGCGAGGAGGTTAGTACAGAGCGCTGGAACCTGACCACAAACCATGTCTCCAATTTCTCATTCTCTCTCTAGTACTCTCTCTCTAGTACTCTCTCTCTCTAGTACTCTCTCTCTCTAGTACTCTCTCTCTCTAGTACTCTCTCTCTCTAGTACTCTCTCTCTAGTACTCTCTCTCTCTAGTACTCTCTCTCTAGTACAACAATCTAGCCTCATTCCGGCCTCCTGTTGGCTCATAGAGGTTTGGCCTCATGCAGTGTACTCTGGCTAGTAGGCGGGACTGGAAGGGTCGAAGGTCAAGCGTGATGGATTGTGGCGTTCCCAGCGGGGAGGCGCAGGAATGCTTCTCTGTACAGCACCGATGAGTCATCGGCAGCGTTGCCATGGAGACGGTGCGCTGGGCTGTGACTGGGGGGGGGCGGTGTGTTTTACAATGCTGGTGACCTTGTGGGTTTCAGGGCCCTCGGTCAGACATGGCTGAGAACACGTCCTGAACAGGCACAGGGAACCACAGGTCGTTCAGATGAGACTCGGCACTGGTCACTTTTATTATGTCTCGGCTCCAAGCCTCCATTAACAATGAGTCACACACACTTGGGGAAGGAAGGAAGAAAGAAAGAAAAGGAAAGAAACAAAAGAAAGAAAAGAAAAAAAACTGTTAAGAATAGTAGTGCGTGTGGGAACAGGGCTGAGGACAAACAAGACATGGAATCTTGTGTAACCGATGGGGAGCATGACCTGGCGTTGACAGAGATCAAGAGAGACAACGGTGTTCCAATAACACGACGGCGGAAAACACCGGAATGCAGGAATTCCAGGCAGGGAGAGGAGACACCCGCCCTGCACGCCTCCGCCCTTCACCTCTCTCTTCACCCTCCCTTTCAGTCTTGCTTACGTCTTTCCCCCACGAAGAGGCCCCCCCAACATTCCCACCACAGCTGGGTCAAACTCACGCACACACACACACACAGGCTGAGGCTGGGGGAAGCCGTTCAGACATTACCTGGCACAAGCACAGGGGATTCCCCCTCCCTCTACTCTTAACATGGGGGATCCTGTGGACGTGTGTGTGTATGTGGTCCTTTCCGTTACCATCACAGTACACACACAGACATAAACACAGTCCTGTTTTTAGTCCTCCTTTCCATCACACGCACACACGCACATACAGGCTGTGTAGCTGGAAGGCACAGACAATAGCTCATGTGTGCTGCTGCTCCTGATCAGGGACAGTCTGGGCTGTTCTATGACTCTAGAAACAGAGATGGGGTGTGTGTTTGTGTATGTGTGAGTCAATTAAGGGATGTGAACATGCCCAGACAAGCAGAGAAAGGGACTGAGCAAGGGCGATATAGAGAGCAAGGGATGGAGGGAGACAGCGAGAGCTACAGAGACAGAGAGGGGAATGGGGGAGGCCACAAAGCAAGCCATAAACAGTCCTCTGTAATCCATAACTCTGTTTTACTGTGTCAAGCCTTTCCAATGCGACACATGAACTAGCCATACAGCATTCTCCAGGGAGATGGGGAGGTCCTTCCACGAGAGTGACAGATCAACACGGGCTATATCAAACAGCCAACTGGACAGAATGTTTTCAGTATCTGTGGAGTGTTGACTGTGGGGAATGTTATCCCCTCAAAAGATGGAATGGACAGACAGCTGTCTAGGGAATGCTGGGATAGCAAAGTCCACCAGCTGGGAGGGAGGGGGATAGGGAGAGAGAGAGGTAGAGAGAGACGAGGAAAAGGAGAAAGAGGGAGAGACAGGGAGAGAGTGAGACAGGGAAAGAAACAGACAGGAAGAGAAAGCAGGCCAAGGACAAGAAGAGAGGGAGACAGAAACAAAGCCGGAGGAACAGGGAGCGGGAGAAAGAGGAAGACAGGAAGAGACAGACAGACAGAGAGACAGACAGACAGACAGACAGACAGGGTCCAGGACAGAGCAGGCTGAGTCATAGTGGACAGTGTTTGCTGACGAAGGATGCTGGAGCAGAGAGACCCCTCTCGGTGACGCACGACACCAACTGTCAGACAAAATCAAAACGTCCTCGCTCTCGCTCTGCCCGGCGACAGCCCGGCCGTATTAATAGCCAGTCCTCCTGACACTTTTGTCATCCAGTCAGTCAACTCTTCCATTGAAAGGTTCCTACACTGCCTCGAGGTGTGACACCTCAGTGCGAGCTGTCACTCGAGCTCAGCCCAGCCCTCCCCCCCAGGACCAACGCTGCCGCCAACACTGTTTGTTTGTTTTTGGTTTCCTTCTTCTTCTGTGTCTCTTTGATATTCATCCAACCAGACAAAGAATGAGAACTCAGTCCAGGAGCCTCTCCTCTGAGAACTGTGTGTGTTTACTGCACAGCCGTGTTTACACACGCACACTGTGGGTGGAGGAGAGGTGCCAGAGGACAAAGGGGAAAGTCACACGGTGTGCGGGGAGGCAGGAACCTGCCCAGGGTTGCTCTCTCCCCCCCCCCCCCCCCGGACACCTTCCATTCATACCGGGGCCGGGGAGAACCACATTCTGGTACGCCAGAAATAACGTGTTTGGAATGTCTTGTTTGGAGGGCAGGAGGTGGCTGGGCGTATTCCACCTGCTGGCTGGCTGGTTCTCCATGGGAAAACCCCAGGACGGGGTGGGGGGTGTGGGGAGGCAGAGAGGGGTTTCTGGAGACCTGGCTGGGGACGTGCACATGCTCTGTGTTAGCACTGGGTTCTCACGGGCTCCACTTGTACATCCAGACTTCCAAAACAAACTGCATCTCGCCAGGGTTCCTATTAATAGGATGGTCAGAATGTACGGCTGTCAGCTGAACTGTTGGATGCCAGCCCCAGCGTTAGCCAAGATGGCTGCCGTGCAGAGCGCTTCTCGGGCCGCGGCGCTATCGGGAACTGATAGGGAAGGGAAGGAAAGGAAAGGAAGAGAGGGAGGATTTACCTGTAACAGGTCATCGCTGAGGACTTCTGTTTTCTCGGCTCTGGTGGGAGAGAGAGGGAACAACACAGGAGAGGTCAGAGGTCAGACCTGGTGACACAAGAGATCGACCACACAAAAGCATTACAAAGAAACTGAGGTGTGGTTTGAATGGCTTCCCAGTTGGCTGGCCTGTTTGGTTGAGCTGCATTTTGGAAGCCAAACTGAGCGCTGGCTGACAGGATTACGCAACAAGCATCCAGTAATGGTTGGGTCTGTATGATTAGACGGTACACATGCTGAGGGTTCCCAGGCCTGGGCGGCCTGGCCACATTCCTCATCACACACAGGAACAGCAGCAGCCTTGGGGCTCATCACCACGGGGATCCCGGAGATGTCTCTCCTAGGTTACCGTCGCCATGACAAAAAACAATCATACACCAGATAGGAAGAAACAGTGGAAATCTATTTTGTATTGGCACAGATATGGAGGGGGAGGTCCTCTTGCTCCTTACAGATGGAATCAGGGTTGGTGAGAGGTAAACAAACTGAACGGAGATAGTGGTGGGTGATGTCAACCTGATCAAAGTAACCTACTGTAATCTTTACATTCTGATTAAATGAAATCAGTATGATAGCGGAAATCAGTGGAATGAAAGTAGCCTGAACAATCCATTCCAGTCTAGACTTCTTTGAGCAACAGCAACATATAGATGCTGACTGCTGATATCAAAAGCTTTGCTCCAACACAAGGGCATGCCAGACATTACTCTCAGACTAAGGGGTGGTCTCTGGTCAACAGCTGACGGCACCTGTGTGCTAGCCTAGCTTAGCCTAGCCCAGGACGCCTGTCCTGCCCTGGCTCTGGCCCTGCCCCAACCTGACCTAGTCTCTCCAGTCCTATCCTAGCCAGGCTTAGTAGATAGCTCTCTTCATCCTAGGCTAGCGTGTCTCCCAGTATGTCAGCTACCCCAAAGAGGACTGCATTGAGTCTCAGCTAGCGTGTGCTACCCAAGGCCTTGTCTGCTAGTCTATGCTAACACAGGCCTGGTTTGATGCTACCACATGCCTTGTCGTCTGCAGCAGCGCTACATGCTAGCGCCTCAGCTAGTGTCCCAGCCAGCATTGCCCAAATCGGCCGGGGGCTATTCATAGTCTTCTAATAGAAGGCTTTAAGGGTCAGACAGATTAGATTCACTTAAAGGGAGAAAACCCGGGCTCAGCTCAAACTGCTTATCAACACCTTGGGAGGAGCCGGGCAGTGTAGGAGAGGCCTAGCAACCGCTGCTCCTGGCAACGCTGCTACTCACCAATACGGAACCTAATATCATGTGTATTGTACCACTGCAACTCATACTATGGCCTAAAGGCCGAGTGGTATCTAGTTTAAAGACGTAAGCTTGTTTTGTAGAACTCAGGTCCGCTTATTGAGGAAGCGAGGGTGTGCCGACAGTGCGAGGTCTAGGTCAGTGTGTTGAACTGTTCTAAAGGAGAGCGCCAACATGCCGGCATTGGCTGAGATGGATGGCAGGATACTTGAGGGGCAACAGTCAGTCAGATTCTGAGGCCTGTTTTTTTTTAAATAAACTCCAGCATATCCTTGTTACCATTACGACTTCCTGTTGTCAGCTGACCCCTGGTGCTTTGTTTTTTAGGATGATGTGGCACAGCGGTTGCTGACCTCCCCCCTCCACATGTACATTCTCACGCGTGCGCACACACACACACACACACACACACACACACACACACACGAGGTGGAGCAGGGTAACTCCTAAGTAATTCCTCATAGGAAAACTTGACTTCAAAACCAACTCTGGTTGGATTGGATAACAGCCTGTATCCTATATGGAATCAATGAAGTCAGAGCGACTCCTTTGAAACCAGTCCAGCACCAATTGGAGACCTCACTGGCTATAGACAGAAATTCCACTCAATAATCCAACAACAGGATTTCCACATGAGTACTAGCCTTCACAGTCTCTTTCTCATTCCCTCCCTCCCCCCATTCCATAACCCCCCACCCCCCCCAGCCCAGCCCCACACCTCTATCCCTGCTCTCCACCACCCCCATAGTGGCTGACCTGGGTCCAGTTTCATTACTGGTTCTCGCAATGGGGAGCTGTGCTCCAGGAAGCACCTCCAACTGATCAGGAGCCAGCTGCTAAACTGTGGAGGAGAAACGGGAGCCGGAGCCTTCCCCAGAGTCCCTCCTCCAGACTCGGCGCACTATAGTAACCTCCTGACAGCCGGACAGCTGCTTCCAATTACAACACAGAGAGGCTGGGGAACAGAGGGAAGAGATAGAGACCAAAGACTGAGGAGGAGAGAAGGAGAAAGGGAGGGAGGGATAAAGAGGAGGGGGAGAGAAACGAGAAAAGGGAGGTGGGGGAGAGCCATGAGAAGATTAACAAAAAAAGGGCTACTCGGATATAGGAGAAAGGCCCGAAAACAGAGAGCGGGAGAACTGGGAATGGGGAGGGGGAGAAAGGGGGGCGGGGACCCTGAAACCAGAACTCATAGCTGCTGATTCGGAAAGTCCTGGTTCTTGTCTGTGTTCTGCTGGAAGTCAGGCTGAAGAGGTTCCTGGCCCAGTTTAGACACTGAGGAGGTCTCAACCCAGCAGCCAAACAACATGGTCTCCAGCTACGCAGACAGCCCTCTAAGACACACACACACACCACAGCATTTTGCATCCAACCACTGAGTTGGCCTACAACACTACACAGACTTCAAGCTGTCTGGAGGCGCACCCACCAAGTAGTAAGAACCCAGTGCTACAGGGAACAGATCATGGCCTACATGTGTTTCCAGAGTGAGTTAAAAGTAGTTCAGGAACACGGCTTCTAATGCAGCCCTGTAGGGCTTGCTGGTCTACTGATCAATGAGAAAAAATCAATGGATGACTTTAGCACGGTTGTTGGTAGAATAATCAGGGGTTTCTAGTCTCCAGATTAAACTCACATTGACTTCAATTTGACAGTGTAAGGAGACTGCGTCACTGGATCAAAAATAGGATTTGCTGAGACAACGCCTCAGGACTAGAAAACAAAAAACAAAACAAGAACTGTTGTTGAGGGAGTCAGCTGACCGGGGCTGGTAGAGAATGGTGGCGGTCTGACTGCAGTCCAGGACAGCCTGCTGTGCAACCGTCTCACCGCTTCCTCCCTGCATGTGACACGCGGCAACACGGAGCGACGTGGGGTGACACGGCAGTTAGCCTTTAAAGCTCAGCTGGTGCCAGTTCGGGCCGTGGTAGTCACGGTAACGTGGTGTCATTGTGCCTGTGTAAGAGAACACTGGAGAGCCTCGCTAGCTGCTAGCCTAGCGAGCCAGTAACCATCCAACAGCTGTTACTGCTAACCCCTCCGGGCCTGAGAGGACTGGAGGAGAGGTGGGTGTGGTCGGTTAAGTCTGCAACAGTTGGCAGATGCTCAGGCCGAGGCAGGTAATGAAAATGGGATCTAAATGAAAGGAATGGCAAACAGCTGAGTAACAAGCCGTAAGAGGGGGAACACTGACTTCACACAGGAAGAGCTTTGATTGAGCCCATTGACTGATGTCAGGACAAAGCCTGATAAGAAGTACTGACAAACACTACCTTTCTTCTGTGGAAGCGTATGGCCCTGACAGGTTTGGTCTCAACGACAAGCGAAACTATGTAGAAACCCTGTGTGTGTGGGACACACTGTTGCTGGATATCTTGGCCTGTGTTCAGGCCTGCATCCTATACCTCCACTCCCACATGGTCATATCTGGTCTGATAGGACGGTGCGGCACACCAGGCTGACTCAAAACGGATCGTTATGTCAGTTTTGTGGCTCCCACAGTTGATCATATTCATCTTCTTGTACAATGTAATGTCAATGTACTACCGTTAATGTATTGGACTAGGCAGTACAGTGCAAAAATCACACTGCCTCAACCTGTAATCTGATTAAGCAGAAGTGGAATTCCAAGAAGGAAAGCCACAGTGACACAGAGGTAAGACCATCCATCTTGCCTCGCAAGCCTCACTAGAGCGTTCTCTCTCCATCTGTGTCTCTCTCCTTCTCTTCCTCAGTTCAACCGTCTCTCTCTCTCCTTCTCTTCCGTCTCTCTCTCTCCTTCTCTTCCTCAGTTCAACCGTCTCTCTCTCTCCTTCTCTTCCGTCTCTCTCTCTCCTTCTCTTCCTCAGTTCAACCGTCTCTCCTTCTTAGAAGCAGTCAGTGTTCTGCCTGGGAGGTCATTTCCTGTTTGGAGAGGAATAAGGAGAGATTTCCTCTGAGTGGCTGCAAGCTGGACACTGTGTTCTGACTCTGCACAATCACAGGAACCCAGGGCCAGGCGGGCTAAAGGCCCCTGTCATCAACACATTTACTCACACACACGCACTGCTGTCACACACGCATCTAACCATAGCCAATGCCCTGAGACAACTGTACTCACATACGCAAACAGTTAGGCCTACACTGACAATCAATTCCTCCTGCAAACTCTCAAGTTAACTCGCACGTAGACAAAGCTGTGCAATGCAAACACTAAAGCTCACGACACACACACAAACATGTACGCGCACGCACACACACACACAGGTCTGTTTTCCACATCACACACTCTCCTGATTTACTGGTAGTGAAATACAGTGGGGGGGAGGGGGGATGAGTATTCCAGAGCTCTCTCCAGGTCTGAGGCAGCAGTATTACTGTGAATCGTGCTGCAGATATAGAGTTACCCTCGCACAGACACCACAAGACTAGCTGACTAAGTGGATGGCCCTCTACTCTGCCAACAAGCTCAACCACTTCTGCACTGATGAAAAAAAAGTAGTAAGTAGCCTATGGTCTAGCCTTGCTGTCAAGGCCTAGGTACTGAGAACACCGTCTTCAGTAGTGGAATGAAGAGAACAGAATGGGGGATACAGTCCATATCCTGAGTTGCGCCTCTAACGTTGGATGATGTCAATCACGAGCCATGCCCCTCCCGTCGGCTAAAACTTGACAAGCTGGGAGTACTGCAATGTTTACTCTCATCTGGAGATGAACAGAGGAGGGAGTAGGGGTGCATGAGAGAGAGAGAGAGAGAGAGAGAGAGAGAGAGAGAGAGAGAGAGAGAGAGAGAGAGAGAGAGAGAGAGAGAGAGAGAGAGGCTTTCTAAAGTGGTACTATCCTGTGCTGGGTTCCACCCTCTAGAACATTAACCCCCCACCCTCCCCAAACACACACACATCATACCCTTCTTCACAAACCCTGTCCTTTGGGCACGAGACTACAAAAGGCGACTGTGTTTATGTCTTCAGGGCAGGGCAGACCTCTTTTCTGCTCACAGAATCATGTTACTGAAGATATTACATAGCAGGGCATCAGACATCAGCTGAAATGCTATTCGGAAACATTTAGCCACACTTATTTGGAGACGCACTCTCAAAAGTGGCTCAATTTAAGCTATTAGGCAGGCTGGGAGTTCTGGAGACAGTGCGGCACATCCGTGCCAACTGATAACGTATCAAAGACAGTAAGAATGCATTCCGTTCATTTGGAGATAAAGCCTTGACCGAGCCAATTCTAGACAATTCTACAGCTATGGACCAGACAGTAGATTTGAGGTGAGGGGATGAGTCACTCCTATGACTGACTGTTTGATATGGTAACCCTGGGATACAGGTGTGACAGTCCAACTCATCATTTCATCATATGCGCACCAGTCTTCCCTCAGATCGTATGGCCAAGGGCACAAGGGAAGGAAGGCTATTAAAATAGCAATACAAACTCTTCCTTTCCTACCTCATTTGAAACTCATACTCTGCTTTATGCTCTACCCTTTTCAATGCAATGACACGGCTGCACCTCTGGTCCCGACAGAACACGGGACTTTTAATTCCTTCCTGCCCCTGAATAACACCAGGTATTGCTCAGATAGTGACAACGAACAGGCAATCAGATGAGACCAAGACGGTGTTTCGTAGTTGTCAGAATCTGCGGGGATGGAGTTGAAAAAGTTGACTTGGTGCAAATGTGCTTACAATTGGACATCACGCAGCCTTCATGCAGAATAGTTTCGAAACGACATCTCTGTTAACGTTAAAAGGAACCATGAACCATGTCGCAAACCGTTAGACTAGCAACTTGTTAGTGCTTTGCTGTTAAAATGAATACAAGGCCATAGAAATCAGGGCACATTTTCAACCCCCTAACAAAAGCTAGTCTCACCTACACGCATACTAGTTTGTGATAGCAAAAGGAAAATACTACAGCAAGCTAGGTGCTTACCTGCCAACTGTTTGGTTGGCGAGTTGTTTCATCCGATTGAACTGTTTCTTCATTTTAGTCCTTTTCCAGACGACTCTTTATACGGTGTGGAGCTGGATATGAAACCGTCTCTTCTGTGCTGCATCAGCCGTCCGTCCTTAAAGGCTTTAGTTGGTCATGAAGTTCAGCTACAGATTATAAGCTATTTTCGCAGTGGAAATACAAGAGGTTAGCTTTCCAGAACCAGAAAATTGTGTTTAGCTAACTAGCTAGCTTCTCTTGGTGGTAACGTTGCTACTGTAGCTAGCGTCGCTAGGAGAGACCACTGCAAACTGGGTTTTCCAAGTGGTGGTTTTCAGGAAAAAGTTCCCTTGTTAGCTCACGACGACATTTTTTATATTTCGCTAGTCCTCGAAACCAACTATCTTGGCTTTCAATTAAAATGAACTAAAGAAAACACAAAAACACAAGGCAATCCAGACTTTCACTAAGTAGCCTGGGAAGCTTTTTCATTGCTGGATATGGCTGTCTAATCCCCGCGGCTGACTGCTTTACTAACCAGCAGCGCTCTTCTGCCACTCGCAGAGCAAAGCGTTCGATAATGGGGGGGGGGGGGGGGGGTCAGGGGGGGGGGGGGGTCAGGATTTTAAGTGTACGTAGCATCATACAGCACATCCCTCCATAATCCTAAATATGCTGAGTGTGTAGTTTGTAATGGTTGATAAAAAGTAAAACTGTTATTGAGCCTAATACATTATGTTATCTACCATACTAGGCTTTCAGATATTTAACTGTTCTTTGACATGGTTAATATGACCTACATGACCAAATACTGAGTCACTTTAACACCTGACAATTTGAAAAGCAATGTGTATTGAACAAATTAGTGACATTTTGGTGAAATTACTTTAATAATTCAGTAGCAGCATCTCCTCGATACATATCAAATGTATATTTGGAGTTTAAATTATCATATCACCTTGGACTGAGCCCGATATAAAATGTATTTCTATCCTATACAAAAAGCCACTAACTTTAAGTTTAGGTTTACGCGATTCCTCTTCTGTTTCTTTGTTTCATCGTCCTGTGATATACATTGATCACACTGAATTCTTTATCATTATTCCTTTGATGCGATTGGGTGTTCTAGTGAGTTGACCAATGGAAAGGAGTGAGAAAATGAATGGAGCGTTGAATGCGTGTACACTCCCACGGAAGCGGATAAGGCAAGCCAGGCGGGGCAAACTAGAGAGAAGTGTGCTAGCTAGCAGTAATTCAACAACAAGCATTGAGAATATTCTGTTGTACAGAATTGTGCTATTCTAACGCAACATATTCTGATTTAGCTGGTTAAAGTTTAAGAAGGGATCGTTTTTGGGCGAAGTATCAATTGAACTAGTTTGCTGTAACGTGATTATAACAACACAGCCACTTTCCATAATATACACCAGTAGCTAGAGGCTCTAGCTAGCTAGCTAGCTACGCGAGGTCGATGGGGCTTTGCAAGCTACTGTCAAATATTACCTAAAGTTGATCATTTGAAGATGGCAGCAAGACAGCCTTTCACAGATTCCGACACTGCGGATGAAGCAGTGAGGGCGACCTGTGACGATGCAACGACATGTAAAAGGTAGCCTAGCATATAGTGTTGGCTGAACTAGCTATTATTATCCAGAACCACAACAAACCGTTGTGAAAAGATGCAGTATTCAGCAGTATATATAATTTCATTTTAACACCCTCGTTTGGTTCACAGATTTGCAACCAGTAAAGGCTACTGGACTGACCCTTATGTCCAATACTTTGTGAGGTCAGTAGGCGAGAGAAAGGCTCCTGAAATTAACAGAGGTCAGTCATTGATATATTGTTTTTTGACAGTTAATCCAGTCTGTTAAATTAAAACGGGATGCTATATTTTGTTTGTCAATATTGCAAACATTTTTTTCAGGTCAGCTCATAACAAAATATGCAGAAAGATGGCCCAATAACTACCACCAATACATGTCTATACTCACCTGTTATCTGACTATGTAACTATTACCTACTAAAGAATTACCTGTACAAAATGTCCCAGGTTACTATGCCCGTGTGCAGGGGATGAACCACCTGCTGGATGCATTCCTCAGGAAGACAGATTGTGACTGTCAGATTGTCAATTTTGGGGCCGGCCTGGACACCACCTTCTGGAGACTAAAGGTAGGTAGGAAAGAGATCTCCTTGAATGGCCTGACATTAATTTACAGACATTGTTTTGGATACTGTTGTTAGTGCTCAGTTTATCTGGCTCAACAGTGAGACTACAAGCTTGTTCATTTATGCTAACACTGCTCCCTTCTCACTCTGGTGCTTAAGGTGGGAAGCGTTTTCATGTTACACTTTATGTTTGGACTCCTAGGATGAAAACCTAATGCCAAGGAAATACTTTGAAGTTGACTTTCCCATGATCGTTGCCAGGAAAATACACAACATCAAGTAAGTCAGTGGACTAGTCTTGTTTGTAGGCTTGTTTGTGTCATTCAAATCCTGATGTCTCTGAGAGTAGCCTGTAGAGGGCGACAGAGCCCTTCTTTAAACATACTTGTCAGAAATAGGCATGAGCATTTGGATCCATTACTGTAGCTGTAAAATGTACCTGCACCAACAGTAGTGTCAATAAATAACCTTCAAACACACAGAACAAACCACACATCTACTACACATACCAACATAAGCTGACTGCAAGTCAGTTATGTTTCATCCATTCATTAAATAGGCATTAGATTCATTTGATCTGTTCACATCATTTTTTATTGAAAATTGGAGTTGGGCAGAAGTATTAAAGGTGTTAATGTATATCTCTGTTTTTACTCTCTCAGGACAAAGCCACCCCTGTCTAAACCTCTCATCGAGACCCACTCCACTGACTCACTACTACTAGGTAAACAACTTAATATTATGAAAGACTTGATAGGACTAGAGGAAGCTACTTCATTTCCTTTAACCTGAAAAACCAGTGGGTTTAATCTTTACCCATTTGTATCAAAGATACAATTTAAACCCAGTGGTCTTCAACCCTCGGCCCATTGTATGTTCTAGATGTTTCCCTGCTCCAACACACCGGATTTAAATTAATGGGTCATTATCAAGCTCTGCAGAAGCTTGATAGCGCCATTCATTTGAATCCGATGTGTCAGAGCAGGGAAACATCCAAAGTATGTAGGACAGTGGGCCCTGAGGACCAGAGTTGAAGACCATTAATCTGAACTTAATTCACACTGGCTGCTCCTGCTCTACCCATGTCTGCCAGAGAACTGAGATGTCATCTTTGTGTGTGTGTGTGTGTGCACGCCCTTCAGATGGCCACAGCCTTGACTCAGACAGGTACTGCATCATCGGGGCAGACCTCCGGGACATCTCAGGGTTAGACGAAAAACTCAAGAAGTTCCACCTGGACCCAGAGTGAGTCATCAGTCATCTCTTGTCGCAACAATGTTAAACATTGAAAACATGCTATTGAACAGCATGAGTGTCACTTTCAATCTCGACTCATTGGGTGACACTTTTGGATGTTTGGTGGTGGCATTGTGGATATGGAACGGGACAGTCCTGGTGTGGATATTTTTGGTGAAATGTTCTGTCCTGGTCAGTTCCTCATGACGCCAGTTCTCCTCCCGTGGGAGTGCTGTAGACGCTGCTGTTGTCTTTGATGTCTGTGTGGAAGCCTGCTCACGTCCTGGCGTCAGGTCAGCTAAGGACACAGTGTTCAGGATCTTATATTGTCCATGTGGCACTGGTCTTTCCTCCCTGGGAGGTATTGGCTTCAAATAAGTACATCAAATAAGTACTTTTTGTTCTCGTCCCTTCGTAAGTATTTTAAGAGTGTATTACATGAATGGAAAAACACATTTTGAAAAGACGACACGACCACAGCTCAAACACAGCTACATATCAAATACATTTGAATTACCGGTAAACACATTTCAACTTATACACCTATACCACACACATGTATATTGTGTCAATCACCAATCGAACAGCTCCTCTCAGAACAGGATTATTTCTTGGTAACTTGACGTCTTGGAGATGACCACACCCCATGTTTTCTGCTGCGATGTTCCAGGCTGCCCACCTTGTTCCTGTCCGAGTGTGTCCTGGTCTACATAACTCCAGAGCAGGCTTCCAAGCTGGTGCACTGGGCTGCAGATACCTTCCACACTGCCATGTTCATCAACTATGAACAGGTGAATCCCGCTGTCCTGTCCAGCTGTGTGCACGCTCGCCCCTTCTGCTTCATGGGGCGCGTGGGGCCATCTGCCACGTCGGGCCATTTAGATCAACGGAAGACCGCAACACCCTTTTTCTTTCTGTCTATTTCTCTCTATCTCTCTATCCCCTTTCTACCATCTCTCCTTCACTCTCTATGATCTCTCTTGCTCTCTCTACCCTATCCCCTCTCTCTCTCTTTTCTTTCCCTCCCATGCTGTCTCTGTTTAGGTCAACATGATGGACCGCTTTGGCCAGGTGATGGTCGAGAATCTTCGGCGTCGTCAGTGTAACCTGGCTGGAGTGGAGGTTTGCCAGTCTCTGGAGTCCCAGGTACGTCTCGCCGACAGGGAACAGAGCCGGCCTCGCCTGTGCCAACACTCCACTAGCGATTCCCAAACATGGCCGCAGCCATACCACAGCCTGCGTCACCGAGGGCACCAAGCGTTGACATCGACCCTACACCCGTATAACCGCCGTCGTACACGGCGACCTCAAGCAAACCGAGACGCACGGGCAAAACACTACGTCAGTCGGCCGTGTCATCCGAACAGCTGCAGTCCTCAGGAGGTTTCTCACAGCCGCTCTCAAGGCCTTAGTGCCGAGCCACTGAACCGCTATCAGGTCAACTTGGTTGAACCTTGATTGCACTGCTTGTGTAGGCACTTAAACACACAACAAGACAAAGTATCACTCCTGGAGTCTTGCTGTGTGCTGATATGTATGGACCACTGTTATTATTTAACTAAGTGATCCTAAGTAGTAATTATAATATGAATCTTACCATAAGGAATTTATAGTATAACAGATGTCAATATAAAAAAATTGTACTCTGAATCATCCCTTTCAGTTGTTATTCGGAGTAAGTGTATTGTTTATTTTACTTGACAGGTCACTTAGTGCCATGTGTGTGGTTGTGTTTTCAGAAAGATCGTTTTCTAAAGACAGGCTGGGAGCATGCAGACGCTCTGGACATGATGACGGTCTACAGTGTCCTCCCTCAGGAAGATGTGGCCAGGTGACCACAATGCTGCACCGCCCCCTTAACCATTCAGGCCCCCAATGTATGAGTCAGTAGTTGTGATGAGGTACAACTGTGTTTCATGTTAAGATGTGTTTTTGTGTGTATTCAGGATCGAGCGTCTGGAGTTCCTGGATGAAAAGGAGCTACTGCAGCAGCTGCTCCAACACTACAGCATCTGCTGGGCCACCAAGGACAAGCTCAGCCTGGGTGAGGGCATGGGCTGTGGGTGAGGGGATGGGCTGTGGGTGAGGGGATGGGCTGTGGGTGAGGGCATGGGCTGTGGGTGAGGGCATGGGCTGTGGGTTAGGGGATGGGGTGGGGTTTAGGTGAGTGTGTGGGGTGTGGATGAGGGGGTGGGGTGGGGTTTAGGTGAGTGTGTGGGGTGTGGATGAGGGGGTGGGGTTTAGGTGAGTGTGTGGGGTGTGGATGAGGGGGTGGGGTGTAGGTGAGGACGTGGGGTGTAAGTGAGGACGTGGGGTTTAGGTGAGTGTGTGGGGTGTGGATGAGGGGGTGGGGTGTAGGTGAGGACGTGGGGTGTAAGTGAGGATGTGGGGTTTAGGTGAGTGTGTGGGGTGTGGATGAGGGGGTGGGGTTTAGGTGAGTGTGTGGGGTGTGGATGAGGGGGTGGGGTGGGGTTTAGGTGAGTGTGTGGGGTGTGGATGAGGGGGTGGGGTTTAGGTGAGGGGTATAGGTACGTGTACTATTATGTATGTTCACTATCGACTCATCCGATACCTTTTCCAGTCACTTACCTCTCTGTCGATTTGACATAGGAGAAATGGATATATCAGTGTGACCAACCATGATCTTTCGCAGGACTTTCTCACGTGGCTTTCTGAGCGTGAGCTGGCCTGGCCTGCTGGGGCCTGGCCTGCTGGGGCCCGGCCTGCTTCTCCGTCCGTGACCCCCCTCCATTCAGACCTTCTCCCTCCACTACCAGCACCGTCGAGGAGGAGAAGGCCAGGAACATTTCAAGGACGAAGTATCAAGACTGCGTCCTCCCGTCGCGGTCTTTTCCAGAAATACTACTGGCTGCTACGTTTCCATTGAAGCGTCTCCAAGTTCTCTCACGACCCGCCGCAGCTGACGACGTCCGGCGCTTCCTCCTCGACATGTTACTTGACAGGAAGGAGGGCGTCGAGTGTCGCATTATGTTCAAGCCCCCGTCGCTATGGTAGTGAAACCCCCCTCACTTCAGCGGTTGCCATGCTGGCTTATGTTTGTTCAGCACATCCCTTCGGAGACCGCCGGCTGTTCTTGTTGAAGAAGACGAGTTGTTACCTCTGAAAGTTCAGTACAGCACAGTTTATGCTGGAAAGGACTGGCCGTATTCATTTGCGGGAAAATGTCATTTTTCTGATTTCTGTTGGTTTTAAATTGACTGTTGTGAAAAGGAAGTTGGCTGCATTTGTGGTGAGAGGGTGAAGGATGTTCGACATTCTGTGGAGTCTTTCTGTTTGTGACAAGGTTTTTATGTGCCGCAATGTTTTGAGCCAAATTTCTTCTATTTATTTCTGAACTGCACTGCTAAATCTGATCTGATTCAAGATATTTTCCTAAAATAAAATGAGTAGTGTACCCATGTAGTGCAATCGAGCAGTTTAGGGGAAAAAAGTTGCACCAGTCACAATCGATTTAGATTTGCCTACGACCATTTTGCCTCCATTAGACTGTCAATGTCATTTCAAGTTTTGAGTGTTGCATGTAACAAGGCTACGAATGCAAATGACTTGTGACTGAATAAACATCCATTTTTTGTGAATGAAACCCCTGCTTTTCTTCTCATATCACAAAATACTTTACACCACATCCTGTTGTCCTTCTGCTCTAATGTCTGATTGTGATTGGATGGCAGCCTTGTGTGCACATGCCCTTCCAGCGCAGTGTCCAGACGGGGACCCAGAACTGACAGGAACCCCAACGAACGGTCAGGAAACCAGGAACAGTGTTCGTTTAGTTTTCCTCCTTCCGGACCCAAGCTCCCCTGTGACTCAGTTGGAGCCAGGGACATCCTTGATGATTATTACTCCGGCATGACCTTGGACATTCAGGTCAATATACCACCTTAGGGACAGCCAATTACGTCACTAGAAACCAGGTGTGGTTCGGTCAGGGAACATGGGACACGCAGACAGATCCAGACAGTGTGTACCCACAGTATCACTACTGATGCAGTCTATAACAATCATAAGATTTACAATGATGCTCATTCTGTAGCCCATGCCAACCCAACTTTTAAGGGGTGGGAATCTGGAGAAATCCTCCCACAACCTATTCTGACACAATCCCAACCCCCCTCCCCCCCCCACTCCAGTTTATCAGCGCACACACACAGCCTGCACTCATTCTGCAGAGACCAGAGCAGGTGGATCTGACAAGCGGCGACAACAGGACGCAAATATGTCCGTCACAGAGTCAAAGTCAGAGGTCTTTACCGTGTGCGGGGTCGACGTCGTGGAGTCTGGAGCCAAGGCCAGGGAGGCCAGGGAGGCCCCCGGGAGCGAGAGCAGTGTGTTTGAGCGCTACATCCAGCCTTGTCTGGCGGAGCTGTTGGGCACAGCTCTGTTTGTGTTTGTGGGGTGTGTGTCTGTGGTCGGCAACGCGGGTCTGTCGGGGTGTCTCCAGCCTGCTCTGGCTCACGGCCTGGCTCTGGGTGTGCTGATCATGGTGTTTGGAGAGATCAGGTGAGGAAACAAACACCTCCCACTGTCTCACTGTAATGTGCTCTCATTACGAGAGTGTGCTCAGACTTAAAACACCTGTATAGTGTTGTGTAATAAGTTCAAACATGGAGGAGTTTTTGCAAGTTCATGATCATTTTGGGATGTACTACTATATTTTAAGTGACTTGAGATTCAGAAGTCCATTTATTTCTACACAACCAACTTATTTCTGTAAAACAGTAAACAATTAGGTTTAAAAAAAATGATGATGCTAGTTGGGGATGGATTTTGGTTGGAAAATGTACCAACACAGTTCTATAATTGTATTGTTTACCAATGTAATGTTTTGCCTTGAATACATCATGTCCTGTGTGAGTGCAGTGGGGGCCACTTAAACCCTGCAGTGACGCTGTGTGTGGCCCTGTGTGGGGGGATGAAGCTGGCTCTGCTAGCACCCTACGTTCTGGCTCAGCTTTTAGGCAGCATGGTTGGAGCTGCGCTGGCCAAAGTAAGTAAACACCCATGCTTACTGAAATCTTAATTGACAACTCAACAGCTGTGATTATATTTAAGCACTGCCTGTACACGGTATGACGTGTATGGATTGATTCCGGCTCAAAGCCATTTCTGCATGTCCTCCCCTCTCTCTCTCCCATGCCTTTCCTGTCTCTCTGTAACCGTCACGATTCAATAAAGCCCAAAACATCTTCAACTCTTTTACTCTGAAGCCTGAAACGTGTTCCTCCCCTCAGGCAGTCTCCCCCAGCGCCAGCTTCTCCAGTGCGGCCGGGGGGGCGTTTGACGTGGTGCAGACCAGCGATGCCGTGGGCGCTGCCACGGTGGCAGAGATGCTAATGACACTGGTGTTGACGCTGGTGGTCTGCATGGGCGCCGTCAACGCCAAAACAAAGACTCCGTTGGCTCCTCTCTGCATCGGGCTCGTTGTGACGGCCAACATACTGGCCAGGTAAGACACGGAGCACAGAAACACTATAACATACTGGCCAGGTAAGACACGGAGCACAGAAACACTATAACATACTGGCCAGGTAAGACACGGAGCACAGAAACACTATAACATACTGGCCAGGTAAGACACGGAGCACAGAAACACTATAACATACTGGCCAGGTAAGACACGGAGCACAGAAACACTATAACATACTGGCCAGGTAAGACACGGAGCACAGAAACACTATAACATACTGGCCAGGTAAGACACGGAGCACAGAAACACTATAACATACTGGCTAGGTAAGACACGAAGCACAGAAACACTATAACATACTGGCCAGGTAAGACACGGAGCACAGAAACACTAGAACATCCTGGTCAGGTAAGACACGGAGCACAGAAACACTACAAGTCTGAAGGTTAAAACTGTAGATCATGACATTGTTGAACATCTTATTCCTAACTAGAGGTCTATGTTTTGTTGTCCCAGTGCGTTTGTGTCTGGGGGATGTATGAACCCAGCCCGGGCCTTTGGACCCGCAGTGGCAGCGAAACATTGGGAGCACCACTGGGTGTATTGGGTGGGCCCCATCTGTGGAGCCCTCCTCACTGTCAGCATGGTCAGGTATGGAGCTGCTGGTCTGGGGGGTGCCTATGGGATTCGCCTTTTAGTCTCCTTACTAAAGAGGTGCTGTGTGCATTTGATGTCAAGGCAAGGCTTCATGACCTGAAATCCAAATAGAAACATTCAGCTGAACATGGTTGATTATTCAAGTGAAATATAGTTATAATAGCTAAATATTTCAATGTTCACTTATTAAAATGTTTTTAGTAAAATAATTTATACTTCTGTTAAAAAAAATAATCTTCATTTAAACATCATGTATTTTGAGGTTGCGCATATTGAAATTGAAACAGCATTTTCCTGGCTTTCTGAAAATTCTTCTGAAAATGTATTATGTTGTATTTCTGTTATTGTAACATGACATAAACAAAATGTTGCCTACTAGTTTAACTACTTCTACTGGTAACTAACTCACTTCATCATTTACAACCATTTATTCTCAGGTTGGTTTTTGGTGACCAGAAGACCCGTGTGATATGGAAGTAAATGGCCAGCAACACCCAAATGGAATGTCAATGTGCTTAGATAAATATCAATTTTTTAATTGTTGCTGTGTATACATTAAAGTGTTATGTACTAGTAACAAAGCACTGTAAAACTGTGTTTTTGTGAATTAAGAGGAATCCAGGTGCATCAGTATGTTATCAGGGTCCCTTTGGACATTTTCTGTTTTATTTTCATTCTTCCTCTCAGAAAGTGCATCATTTAGCCTTGTGCACATTTATGTATCTGTACCAGCATTTGTGTGATTTTGTTATTCAGAAAAACAAATAAAGGAATAGGATCAATTATTCAGTTCATGTACAGCAGTCAGCAATGTACCAACCAAGTTTTTATATTGTAGAAGGTTCAATGTTCTTGAAGGGAAAAGTTTATCATGATTGTATCATATGAAAAGTGATGGAACAAATGTCCCAAGCCTGCCAAGCACTGTATATTGAATCATATGTGAGTTTTACACCTTAAGAAATCTTCAGTATGGCGTTTGTAACGTTCACAAGAATATGACTTCAAATACATTATAATTGATGGACCACATCCCTCTCTGCACTTCATCAAGGTTGATAATGAGTTGTTTGTGACTTTAACAGGAGACATTAACCTGTTCAATATCTTTGTTTCATATAGCCTCAACTCTTATCAAGCGCCAGGTGCATCTATGAAGCTGTGTAGCCTGTGCCTCAGCATTTTCTGACAGTAAATGTCCCTTTTAAAGGAAATGTAACTTCTACTCAAGACTATGAAGCTGATCAAAAGTTGCTTGTCTGTCTAACATCTCTGCTCTGGGAGAAATAATGAAAGGTTGCAATGTCTTTGTCTTAACTTACTTAACTTCTTGTTCTGCAATGTAGGATAGGGTTTTCATGAAATAAAAACAACGATTAACGAACACAGTATTCATATTTTCTGTTTATTGTTTCATGCTGTTATCTTTAGAGCTGCATTGGACAGCAACGGGATGCACCAAAACAAAATGATCCTTAGCGGCTACTTCTCGGAGAGAGCACGAGCCACGTTGGTCAAAAACTTGTCCAAGGCCACGTGCCCTTCCAGTGTGAAGAACTTGGGGAGCAGGATGGCAATCGAGACAAGGATGCAGTAGGCTACTTAGGATAGATATAGAGGGAATATATTGAAGCAAAAATACAAACATATTATCTTGATGCGACCTCACCTTGAAGTTCGTTCTGGATCTTTCTCTACTTCTTCTGAATAAAGATATTACCAAAGGCTCAGTGCAAGGATAATGGTTATCATGCTGTACCGTGCTGTGCACTGTGAGCGCACGCCCAGTCAGTGGTGCCAAATTGGATCAGTTTCAGCTGATAATGCTTAATGGGAGGAAATTAAGAGGGAATCCACATCAGGTTGATGTTAGAGTTACTGTCGTTTTGCCAGAGGCAGATAACGCACGTACTTATAGCTATTTTCTTTAAGACCTATTTCTTTTAGTTATTTTCTTCGACACTGCTAAATAATTACAATAACATGCGGGGAGTGATCCATAAAACACCTTGTGGATTCACCTGTTGTGGTGGTGTGGATAAATTGTAGATATCAAAGAGGAGGGATTCTTCACTTTAAATAGGAAAATAATATAATGGTCCGGTTATCAATTATGCCAATAATCTAAATTATTTATGTATGAATATAAAAAAAACAGTTATTAACGTCAACATTTTTGACAAAAGTATTTTGAACAGTCTAGTCTTAAATTTATCTTTTTTTTATTTTACAGTATATACAGTAGCTTATGCAAGTAAAGAAAAAACGACGACTATTTTCACAAGTTGGCTCAAGAATGTTATTCGAATATTAACCATAGAAACATGCCCTTCGGTGACTCCATAAATGGGGCGCGGTGGGGGGCACTGCTCAATGAGATAAAGCATGTAATTTCAAACGATAAATCGTTAGTTACTGACCATAAAGCGGCTTAGCCTTCAGTTTTTCATACTTAAAGAATCTCACTTCAAAGAGCTTGCCCGGATTTGACAACTCCTAATGTAGTCTGCTATTATATAGCCTACGGTACATCTATTATTTACTGTAGGTTACAGCTACCCTGTGATGGTGGCTTACAGTAAATTTAGGTTTGGAGTAGGCTATATGGCATATTCTTATGGATACATGCGTAAACCCCAAACAGAGTGCAATATCAGACTGAATAAATCCACTGAATTAAAGACCAAATGCAACTTGTAGCATCAACACACGCGCATCTGTTTACTTTTGTGATATATCTTGTCAAATTACCGTGCTTATACAAAATTTGGAGGTAGCTCATTTTAGGACAACAATTTTTTGTCTCTGTCACTTTATTCTTACGATAGCCTACATTGTATAGGTCTAACTATAAACAGTGAGGACTAAATGGGGACCCCAACCAATTTTAGGACGTAGGCTAATTTAGTGCAACAGAGCCCAGCTGTGTTCCTAACAAACTGTCTGTCTTTGCACGTTTGATTGATAGCTCATACTTTCATTTAAACTGACTATAATTATTCAGTTGCCACTGCAATCAATGGGCCCCTGGGTTGGATAGGCCTATAGCCTAGTTAAATGTAGGCTATATAAATACATATTTCAATTCTGCAACTCTAAAGAATATTTGTGGATGTCATATATTGTGCGCCACAAATCGACGCAAAGTCGAAAGTCAAAGTCAAAAAACACTTATCTGATATGTGTCACTATCAAGTAATGCCATGCGTCAATGGGCGGAGTGAAGGAGATTCATAAATAGCGGGGATGCTAGAGAATTTAGTTATTATTCTGATTCCAGAGACCAATCATCAGGAAACATGGGTAAATGGACACCAGAAGAGGTCGCTTGCATCACCGGCATCTTCGCCAAGCTGGACTATAATGACATCGGGCCCAAGGCTCTGCAAAGGTGACCGCAAAACTGCCTATATGGCACAGACTATACGAATGAGGAAACGTTGAAGGAATGTGTTCCTCACATCCTAGATAGTCTAATCCATCTTTTCTTTTTAGAATGCATAGAGGATAAACTAATTTTAATTGCAGTTACTGTCCAGCAGAACCTCACGTCAATCTTGTTTTTCCACAGATGTCTGATTGTGTACCCTTGGACCCAGCGTTACTTTTCCACGTTTGGAAACCTATACAATGCAGAAGCCATCATCGGGAACCCAAAAGTCGCTGCCCATGGCATCAAGGTGCTGCACGGTCTGGATATTGCCCTGAAGAACATGGAAGACATCAACAATGCCTTTGCCAAACTCAGTGTGATGCACTCTGATGTACTGCATGTTGACCCAGACAACTTCAGGGTAAGACAATTGCACATCTACTTTCTAAAATAGACATTTCTTATTTTTTATATTTCTAACATACGGTTTCGTTTTTTCTTCCAGCTTCTGGGAGACTGCCTTACCGTCGTTCTTGCCGCTAAGATGGGATCCGCTTTCACCGCCACCGTGCAGGCGCACTGGCAAAAGTTCTTGCGCGTTGTGGTGTCAGCCCTGGGCAGACAGTACCACTAGAGCCTACATGCATCAGGATACAGATAGGCCTACTTCTAAATGATAAACTCTTAAATAAAGAACTGAAGATGCATTAAACCAAACAGGTTGTCTTTTTCTGTCAAATGTGCTTCATGACATCAGTGTTTTTATTATTTGAACCTATTATTTGAACAATTTAGATTAGGCCTAATTAATTGTCATCGCTTAGGAACAGTCAACAATACCTGAAAAACATGTCAAAAGTCAAAACTCTTCAACCAATAAAGAGAAGGAACCATTGACGTTCCAATTAACGTCAAAACGAGTTTAAACAATTCAAGATGAATGCTGCACAGTCATTGATTTAGTCATATAACAGTGGGTCTTCAGTATTTTTAACGAATGTATTTGCAACAAAAACGTGTTATTATAGTTGAAGAGCAATTGACTTGACATGTGTAATCTGTTTGCTCATGGTCCTTAATCACATGCAGCGAGGTGTCATTTGGTGGGTGGTGTCATTTGGTGGGTGGGTGTCATTTGTGGCGGAGGGCCAAGAGGAGCAGTTCCAATGCAGGCCAGCCAGATAAAGGCCGTTTATCAATCCACGTTTTTCTAGGTTGTCTTCTTGCGAACTCGTTTGACGCCTTCGTTCATTGCCCAAGTAGGCCTACGGTCCAATCCAAAGAACACAAGTCACAAAGAACGCCCAAAATACACGGAAACGTTCTTGATTCGACCCTTTTATCGAGGATGCATTGGATGGTGACTTGGTCAGCGAGAACGCATCTGATTTCCCAGATCATTGCAAGAACACACGCATCTCAAATCGTTTCCCGTCCTCGCGGTCTTGCAAGACCGTTCTCGCAAGACGCTTGGCAAGAACGTTCTTCTCAATAACGCAAAGCCTACGTTCTTAGTGTAACTTCTTAGGATTGATAAACAAGCCAAAGAGGGTCTGTGAGGTTTATGCATGCGCCTGGCCCTGTCTATTTGTGGCAGGTCTAGTTAACTACCACCCTTTTAGCCCTTATAGTAAGACCCCACCGGAGGCGTCTGCGGCGCGTTACGGCTCTGACGCAGATTGTTCCGTCCTCCACGCGACCTCAATTTACCCCAGATGCACCCCGCCCTGAAAATCACCCCTTCGCAGGATGGCGCGCACAAATCACTCGAATCAAAAAGTGAAAGATTTCAAGAGACAGCTGGTAGTAAAAGTTGGTAGAACGTGCTAAGTTGGCAAAACAAATTTAAACTTAAAAGTCCACTTTTGAACGACATAAATAAAAGATTTGTAGCTGTAGTTGTTAAAAATACATCATCCTCAATTATTGTGTACATATTTTACTGTGAATCGACGCGACGTTCTTCAAAAATAAAAAAGTTAGCTAACTTATCTCTCGCGAAGCAGAGCGGAGACCCGCGTCTGAGATCCTGAAACGCGCCACGGCACGCCTGTTGTAAACTGCACCGTTGAGAGTGCCCGCAATCAGGAACGGTATGAGATGTTTATGATTATTATTGGCCTATAGTCAAACACTTTTGATAAAGCAAATGGATGCAGGATTGTCATTTCAGTGTTGATGTTGAACAAACTATGATTTTGTTGCGTATAGAACACAACAATAATTGAATAATACGTTTATTATTTATATTTACAGGCCTATTTAACAAAAACTCAACCGAGTACAGCCTATACTGCTCAGAAACGCAGAAGCTGGATCATCTTCCCACACATCCATACAGTCTCCACAACCAGCTGTGACATGAGCCTATATAGTTTTAGACACTGAGATAAGAATGACAAACTACGGTTATCTTTCACCACACACGCTCAAGACCTACACCCAAATCTAGAGTCGACTTGCCATAATTTAAACAATAGGCTACCTCAAACGGATTGATACATTTTTAAGATACAAGTTAGGTCAAATCAGGGAATTTATAACAAACACATTATGTCAGAGAGGGCTGATATACCATCAGACTTATTCAAACATATTACAGTTAGGCCTACATCTAAGAACTAACATTTCGAAAAAGGATAACAATTATTGAGCTTAATTTTGAGAATTTCTTTGATATAAAAAGGCAAAGGCTTAAATTAAAAGAATGTCAAAGTGTCACTAATAAGAGTTGTGGGAAAATAATGTTTATTAATTCTATAGCTAAATACATTTTAAAAGTACACTTTTGAGGAGAGTGTCAGTTCTATTTTTAGCTCTCAGATATAGCATGCCATTCCCCTCCCTTTTTACTATCTCACAGCGAATTCCAAAGTGTTAATTTAAGGGTAGTAGTGCTCGTAGTGTTACTGTAATATATGTCCACTCTCGTCATCATAAAAAAATGCATGTAAAATTTGCTGTGCCGCAAAAACCTCCATCAAAAACCTGTTTCGATCGTAACACACGAGATCGTCCAATATAGCATTTAATACCATTATGGTCTAATTCTCGTCCCATTATCTCTTCTATATCTGAACTCTGCGAGGTGGATCAGCTGTTCCATTTTTAGACACGTGATAAGAGGTACGACACCCAAATTTCAAAGAACTGATGCACCCCCCCCCTTTTCTTTCTTTCTTTCTTTCTCTCTTTTTTACCAACATTTTACTCACTTTATCTCCTGAGCCAATAACAGACCAGTGGAGGAGGAGCAGGATGGACCTGCAACATAAAGGAGGCCTCAGGTTCTGTAGAACCCCAGTCCCTTCCAAAGCATCGTTCACTTCTTGAACAGCTTGTGTGGTACTGAAGTCAGACAAAATGAGCCTGTCAGCCAAGGAGAAAACTACAATCAAGGACTTCTTCACAAAGGTGTCCAGCAGGTCCGAGGAGGTCGGAACTGAGTCTCTCTCCAGGTAAGTCCATTAGTTTCATGCATGGGCTCAAATTCTTTCAAAAGTTAAAGTTTCAAAATTTAGCAGCATGAATTAAGTTGTATTCTGTATTCAGTAACCATGCACACAACATAGCCTTTTATTGAGGAAGATAGACTTGATCATATTGATTGTGCTCACTGCTCTTTCTCTGGTTCCCCGCCTAGGATGCTGGTGGTCTACCCTCAGACCAAGTCATACTTCGCCCACTGGAAGGACTTGAGCCCTGGGTCTCCCCCAGTCAGGAAGCATGGAATCACCGTCATGACTGGCGTCTACGAGGCCGTGAGCAAAATCGACGATATTGTCGGTGGTCTCCTGACCCTTAGCGAGCTGCACGCCTTCATGCTCAGGATTGACCCTGTCAACTTCAAGGTAATAGGTCTACATGACAGCAAAAGAACAAGCACAAAGTGTTACTTGACTTAACACTAAAACCATCTACTGTGTAAACATAACATGATACGTGGAAAACAGGTAACTTTCTGTTGATACAAAATGAATGTTTATGTCGCTATATGTATAACTTACCAGCCAAGTCATACCTCTCTGTCTCCGTCCTTAGATCCTGTCCCACTGCATCCTTGTGGTGCTGGCCATGCTGTTCCCCGAAGACTTCACCCCCCAAGTCCACGTCGCTGTGGACAAGTTTATGGCCCTCCTATCCCTGGCCCTGGCTGAGAAATACCGCTAAAGGGCAGGCACCGTTCGGCACGGCGCACCGGCCAGATTGGTCTCTCGTGTTTGAAATTAATGTTCTTCTTTGAGAAATAAAAATGGTGCAATGACATTTTACGTTTCTTTTGTGATTTTTAAAACCTTAAAACAGCAATAGTTGCGTATAAGCTACACGGGGGTGAGGTAACATGAAGGTTTGTGACTTCATGTTGGTGTGTTAAAATAGTTTGACAATTTAAAATTACATTTGCATGTAGCCTAATTTGTCACCAAATTCACGATGTTGACAAATGCTTGTAAGGTTATGGACAGCACAAATAATTTTAGAGTTCAAACCACTTATAACGCACTTGACTAATAGACCGATCATAAGGAGTCTTGATGGAAGAGAGGGTTACAGATTTAAATATTGATACGTATACAGAAAGCATCTGAGTGCAAAATAGACCTTTAAAGATAAAGACCATAAACATACATTTAATTCAATGTTAAAGATAGAAGATAGTCTTCCTTAAGTTTGCCAAATTAAATCACAAATGTATTTTAACTGGTTTGTGTATTACTCTCTTGAGGAAAGCTGACGTGTACATCTAATAATTAACATTCGTTATTACTTCAATATAATAACAAATGTACAACTTTATAACTTTTATTTACCTAGCGTCTAGTTCTGAATAATAACTTTTATTTATTTATAGGTCGGTAAATATAGATTAAATCGTCTAATATTTTTAACATTAACAACTTTGTTTTATTATCAACATACGTTTTTTCCCAGAGCATTGGTATCTATTTAAAAAATACAATTCGTTTCTTTGTGCATTATTTTTGGCACAATCTTGAAAAATAATCAACGTCATAAAACGTGTTTTATCTCATTAGTGATTTATTAAAGTAGGTTGATACCTTAATTCAGAAGATAAAACATTCATATGTTTAACGTCTAAAAATTATGTATCTTTATATGCTTTTAATGGCCAATTAGTATACCATAATTTAAATACAACCATTAACCATAATCTATTATAATAGGGCTTATAACAATACATAAAACTTCACTAAAAGTTATTATATAATAAATATAATATAATAAACTATACAGTAACTAAATCATTGTTATTGTGCTATAGACCTAGGAAACATGTTTTATCTAATCGCTGCACACGTTCAGGATAGTATCTTCAGCATCAACATCAGTTCTCTGCCGGCACACCTGGAGTCAGCCAGCCAACCAGATGTATTCTCCTGGACAGAGGCGGAGTGTCTTTACTCCATAAAAACCCAAGACAGATGTACAACCGACACAGTTTCCTGTAAAGCTCAAGAAACAGAATAACCTGTCAAAATGGTCGAGTGGACAGACGAGGAGCGCGTTGCCATCAGCACAATCTTCTCCAAGCTCGACTACGAATCCGTCGGGCAAGACGCTCTGTCTAGGTAGGTACACGCAGGGCTGGCTTGTCTAACCAGAGCTTGATTTACCACACCATCTCACCAGCCAAATCTGACTTTTGAGCAATATATGTCTGACTCTTGGTTTATACGTGGTCTATTCTTAGAGAAGATAATTGATCATCTAATCTAGTTACAATGCTTTTCATAATTATCTGTGTGCACGTGCATGTCAATGTTTTAAATTATGATTCCCTTCCCTGTTTAGGTGTCTAATCGTGTATCCCTGGACCCAGCGTTATTTCGGGGGGTTTGGTAATCTTTACAATGCGGAGGCCATCATGTCTAACCCGATGATTGCTGCTCACGGTGTCACGGTGCTGCACGGTCTGGACCGCGCGTTGAATAACATGGATGACATCAAGAACACTTATGCCCCCTTAAGTGAGCTGCACTCTGAAAAACTGCACGTTGACCCAGACAACTTCAGGGTGAGCCGTTCAGATATCTGAAATAGCATCAAATACTAGGCTATAGATGCGAATTTAGTCTTACTCATCCATCTGCATTATGACTGACATATCTTTTGATCCATCTTCTGTTCTAGCTGTTGGCTGATTGCCTGGTTGTTGTTATCGCTGGGCGGATGGGCTACGAATTTTCCCCCGACATGCAGGCTGCCTTTGCCAAATTCCTGTCTGTGGTGGTGTCTGCCCTAGGCAGGCAGTACCATTAAATACCTCTCCTCGCCCAGCACCGGTGGGTAGACCTCTATCTATCTAGACCCCGATGCTGACGAAAAGGCATTTTAAAATAAACGACGTTTAAAACAAAATAAATTGTTTTTCGTGACTTTATTGGTGCTCGCTGTCTGTGAAGATAAATGCTTATGCACAATTATTGAATTTATTCAACCAATGGTTGACTGACATATAATAATAGGTTTCCAATTGAGTAGTCATCCCCGACAGGCCTCAATTGGGACGTTTTGTTGAGGCCTAGGTCTACTTGTCAATGCCACGAGCCATCCTACCCTGCACAATTTTCTTACCCAGAAGTAAAGGGCCCCTTCTTGTAGACTACGTCTTGACCACACATAGGTAAAATAGTGTTTATTTGTACAATTTACAATGTGTGGTAACGAAATGGGTCCTTTATTTCCGGCTAAGAAAATCGTGCAATACAGGATGGATCATGTGTGACACTACTGACTGTTTCAGAACCATGGAGAGCGCCAGGTTATGCTCACGCGGCAATGAACGCTTGTGCTGCCTACGTAATACGTGTCACTGACAGCTCAGCCATTCTGTGTGCCGAAATCATTCTTGAGAATAATCAACTATTAAAGTAATGAAAAATAAATGACTTGTTCTGTAGTTTTGGGATGTGGTTTGTGACTTCAGAATACGAATAAATCAATAGATTGTGTGATGCTGGGTCCAACTATCCCATCCAAACGAGTGTGTAGCCTAAATATAGCCTAGCATTTAAAATGAAACAGCGTGAACCTGTTTTATGTAGGGTACTGTATACAGGTTTGGACTCTATAGATTGTGTCTTGGCATAATCCCATAGCAGTGATCAATAATGAAGTTGTACTGACATTTTGTGTTAAAAGTTTATTAGGCAAAGAAAAAAATACGTTAATTAATACATATTCAGTAAATAAATTATAAATAATTTAATAGAACATGCATGTCATATGCTGGTGCCTTTATCTGTATTTCTCAGCCAGCACAGCTGCTAAGGCCGAGAGGTACTTGTCCATGGCCGCGTGTGCCACTGATGTGAAGTTTCCCCTCAAGTGACACGCCAGGGTCACGAGGATACAGTGAGAAAGAAGCTGTCGGCAGAGAACTATGATTAGTAACACCATTTTTTGGACAACAATGCATCGAATATATTTTGTAGGCGTTTATAATACTATATCCTTTTTTCAACAACAAAAAAATCGGGATACTCTTTGTAAAAAGTGTATCCCCCTATAAGACAACCATATATACCATTCTGTAAAATCTGTTATTTTACAGCCAATTCCATAATGAGAGAGATAACACTAAAGAAATATGATTGAAAGACAACCTTAAAATTGATTGGGTCAATTCGAAGTTGGTATGCATGAAGGGTCTGAAGAGGTGCCAAGGTAACAGTTAGCAAGCTGATGTCTCGCGCTCCCTCTGCTATGGCCAGCACTATATTTTTCCCGTGGGACAGCAGGTGTGGGGACCGATGGTTGATATTCAGGTGCGCGAAGTAAGTCTTACTGCCGGGGAAAGTCGTGAACATCCTGGAGGCAATAGCGAAGCATAAGAAGTTAAATGGATTCCTTAAACTTGGTGAATTTTACTTTCCACATTGACATGTAATCTGCTATCCATGGTCTCTTATCATATATTCTCCGAATTCCTTTTAGCGGAGACACTTCCTGGATCTTCTGTCTTCCAACGATGGTTACTGATTACAAACTGTTTTGAATATTTTGGGACTTTAACAATTTGGCAATAAAGAAGACTCTAAACTCCAAGATATGACCTCCCCTTTAACACATGTGTTGCATTTAGAATCCAATTCTACTCTATGTAGTCCAAATAAAATAGTTTTATTTTTAATAGTTCTGTTACAGCGACACAGCTATTTGCGGGCCATGTTATAGGCTACTGCATACATTAAAAGGCCTACCTAACCTACCTGAAGAGAGCGTCTGCTCCAATCTCAGATGCCACAGGAGTCAGTTTTTCCCATATCTCCCTTATCAACTCTTTCTCGTACTTTGAGAGCATTGCAAGCTATCCCAAAGTTATTTAAATGTGTTTGTATCCAGACAGCATTTAACGTGCTTACAGATCTTCAGGGCGCACGGTGCAGTTTTGTAGAAAGTGTTAGTCAACCATCTTAGCTTCAAAACTACTAACGCCACTACATATTCCGTATACACATGTAAATACAATATTGTCTATCGTCTTAATCGATAAAAGTCTGTGACTTCTTGCAGCGTCGGTGCTCTTCTCTTCTGGATGTTTCCTTCGTCAACGTTATCGCAGAAACCATGTTTCGCAGAAACCACGCACTTTAGTGGGTAGGTTGCGCACAAGAAGTTGCGCACATAAACAGCCGTCCTCTGCTGTGCGTGTGCATCATACTATGACCTTCCCTATAGTGTTGATCGGATGAATAATTATTTGTTTAAATGTGCGTTCTCTGTGACACTGGAGACTATTGGTGCATTCTTAAACAGCATGTAGCCTACCTCTTCCCTGTGTATTTTCGTTGCACCGAATTAGCGTCTTCCATACTTTGGCGGCATACATTTTAACAGGTATTCAACACAGTGTAAATAAAGGGAGGACACAAACAGTGAACAAGGAAGCAGAAGAATAGAGGTTTCCATAGTGATGCCCTTCAGTATATCTTGTCTGTATTTACTGTTAAACTGCATGGTAACATGTTATTCTCAACTCTATTGATACAGTAATAAAGTTTAACATTGAATGTATACAAACACAAATGTGTTGACTAGGTTGCAATTTGTTTGTATGTGTGTGTATGTATGTGTCCACTGGTGTTGTTTAGACCAGGGAGAGTGAAGAGCTGACAGGCTGAGAAAGAGAAGGGGGGACATAGGGGAAGGAAGGGTGGGTGAGGAGATCAGGGCAGGGTGTGTCTGAGGGGCTGTGGGCCAGGAGATCAGGGTGTGTCTGAGGGGCTGTGGGCCAGGAGTGATAAAGCCTCTGCAGCTGGTCTTATCAGCAGCACACACTGGGGGTCAGGCTGGAACAGAAGCGTGAGGCCAGAGAAGCCCCTCCTCGTTCCCATGATCCCTCAGACCATGCCTCTTTACTGAACTTGTCAGTGACGTGGCCCCAGGTCAGATGTTCGTAGAAATGTACTTAGCATGACTCAGCAAAATGAACTTTATCTGTTAACAAGTTACTGTACTGGCCTGCCTCAAACACACACAGTCATGCTTTCTTTTGCTACTAGTACCACTCAATTCCCCGTTTGAACCAACCACAGACGCAGAACAAGTTTGGAACAAGTAGGCTACCAAACAAATGTACACTTGCTACTGTAGCTATGTAATCGCCTCCATGATTAGTCATTTGTTTCATTTTTTCTTTTTCACGCGTTGAAACTCTGGAAGGATCAGGGTTTTGGCAACAGTAAATGAAAACAAAATGACCATGTCGTCAATCGCTGTTGTATTGACTGGTGTACGTGAAAAAAAAACGATTAAGACCAGAGACGACCCGAAAACACCTGACATGACCCGGCCTATCTCGCCCGGCCCGTTCCAACGCTACACTTCAGTAACAGAGATCCGTTAACTAGATGGAGTTCTGAACATTGTCCAGCAGGTGTCACAATTTGTTGTTGGAAAGCAGAGGAGCGACACGTTAGATCTCAATGGGACTCTAAAAATGCACCCTTTCCTCCTCCTTTCCTAAGGAAGAGACCTCTGCTGACTGATTTAAAATGACCAGATGGGTGAAAACAGGAGGTCCTCTCTACCACTCGTCAACCTTATCTTGTCAGATCAGTATCAGTCATTTCTCCATGGAAGCAGAGGTAATGATGCACTTTAAGATGACTTTAGTGGGGTAAGGTAGGCTACATGATGTTAATCACTGAGTATGTCTTGTAACTGACAATAAGATGTCAGGGCTCCATCTTTCCTCTCATCAAGTTAACAATCTCGTCCTCCTCTTTTCGGTTCCGTTGCCTTCCCCTTCCAATTCTCTTTCACTCTCTTCCCACTATTTCCGCTCATCTCTGTTTTTCACTCTGGAGTCATCCACCTTGAGTCAAAACGCTTTTCTAGGTCACACATTGACCTCTTCTGGTATGACTCATTTTGAAAACACACCTTGTGTGTGTGTTTGTGTGTTACTCATACTGTACACAACACAAAGAGACCCACACATTCCCCTCTGACATGTTAAGAATAGGTGATGAATGTGGCTGTAGCACAAACTCCATGCAGCCTACCGTATAAACAGACCATGGCAGGGGAGTAGGTTTTTATCAACGGTGAGAGCAATGATCCATTCCATGTCAATTAGCTACCCAGGATGCAGTAGCTGAAGATTGTATGTTCATGTACAGAAGAACCTCAGTGAACAGTAGAAGATTTGACATCTGTGAAGACCACAGATCCCCTGTCAGCATGTGACCTCACTCTGCATCTCTGTTGACAGTCATGAGACAGAGAGCTTGCATTCTGTGGTGGAGTCCCGTAACAAGCCTAACACAAAGCAAAGTGGCTTTCTGCAACGGCCTGCATGTAGGCTCACTCGGAATACAAAACAGCAAGGGTAACAACAGAGGCTATTGCAGAGCCTTTGTCTGCATCTGTGTCTGCGTGAAGGAGGTTGAGAGAGTGAAAGGTTTGTGTGTGTGGTGTGAGTGTGTGTGTTTGGTGTATGGGGGGGGGGGGTCACAGAAGTGTGGGTGTGGGTGTTCTGGATAAACGACTTCGCTGAGGCAGAACATCGTCATCTTGTGCAAGGCGACAGGATATCCTGGGTGAACGTGTGAAGGAGGAAGCCTGCTGGTTGTCTCCCACCACATCTGTTTCCTCATTAGTACGGGACTTGATTCCAAAGGCGACTGGCAATGCTAGCGAAGCTGGAGCCAAGTCATGGATCTAAAGGGGAGCCTTAGAGTTGAATCCTTTGAAAGCTCATTTCGGGCTTTTCCTTCTCGCTTTCCCTTTCATTCGAGGGAGGCAATTGGATGAAAATGTGAGAGGAAACAAGGAGAGAAAGGGAAGTGACAGTGAGACATATGGCAGGGTGGGAAATGGAACCTTGAGCACACACACACATGCACACACAGCACACATACACAGATCTAGAGGTAGTTTATAATGCTTTACAGCTCTCCTGTGGTCAGCAGGCCATGTCATTGATGTAAGAGTGTGTGTGTGTGTATGTGTGTGTCGCGGCCCCAGTCCCCTGACCCTGTTCCTCTGAAGCCATGCCAGAGCTCCTTCCTGTCCAAAGCTCCATTGGGAGGAAATCACCCGGTGGTGCGTAACCGAGCAACAGCCCCCCCCGCCACCGGCAGGCAAGCATTCAGGGGAGGAAGTTGAAGACACAAACAGACTAATAACGTGAGCCCCCCTCCCCTCCCCCTCCCATCGGGGGCTGTAGTCCTGCGGGTGCAGATGCTAGGATGTTTAAATCTTCTGTCGTTTGACTCGTCTCCCCTCGGTCCCTCTCTCAGTCTCTCTGGTTGTCTCTGGCTGTTTCCTGTCTCACCAGCATCACCTGGGGGATCGTCCTCACCAGCAGCACCTGGCTGAACCCTGGGCGTGTGGGACGTCAGAGTCCTGCTCCAGTACCTGAATCAGGACAGGTTTAATCAAGGTGTTCTGGACCCACACACGCACAAACAAACACACACACACAGATACACCCACCACACACACACGCTACTTGAGTTACAGTCATGTTGCTGTTTTTAGTAACATACTCTGCCTGAGGTTTTTAGCTGTGCCTCCTTGTCATGTCTAATGTGTGTGTGTGTTTGTGTGTGTGTGTTGGTGAATGTGTTTTATCTCTCACACACACCTGCTCCAGAGGCAGTCATGCACCACTGCCCCTCAACTGTCAGAGCATTCTGAATAAAACAGATGTCATTCTAAACAAACAGATGTTTCTGTACTTTGGTGAGACTGATTTACTTTAGTGAAAATTATTCTGCTGCGTTATTTCCTTTCCCCTTTCTTCTTTCATTTCTATCTTTCTTTCTTTCTTTCTTTCTTTAAAAAAAGAATAAAAGAGTAGCCTACACGCAGACAAACGGTAACTCTAGACCTCTGCCTCCTTTCCTCCTCATTGTCCCTGTGGCCAGGGTTCTGTGGTCGCTCTGTTGTTCTCCACGGCGATGAAGTGTGTATGGTTGTCTATGTCTACTGTTGTAGATTGCTGTGTCCCGTAGGAATTAAGCATGCACAAGCGCAAACATCAACAGCACTAAATACAGACTGTCTAACACAAACATATTCACAAACAAATGACTTGGGTCCAGTTCTTCTATTCTGTCACAGTATCTAAATGTTGGCGTCATGAACTCTTTAGAGCCTTAGGGTCCAGGTCCACATTACCTCTGACTGTTCAGCTACTCTGTCAGATTCCAACCGTAAGCCACAAATCTGCCACCAGGTCTGGTCTCTCTGGACCCCCCTCCAGCCCCCCCTTTAGAAAGACCGCCCCCCCCCCCACATACTCTAAATCAATCTACACCGAGGAGGGTCTAACTTACATGTGTGTAACTACACACGTCTCTTTTCTTCTGTGCACACTTCAGCAGTTAACTCTGTCTCAAGGCGATGGTGTTACAATGATCCTGTGAGATCCAGTACCCACATCAAACACATCCTCTAGCTCTGTGTGTGTGTGTGTGTGTGTCTGTGTGTGATACTGAGGTGGGATGATAAGATTGAAACAGGAGCTGGTCAGGGCTGAACACTAGACCTCCAGTCTGTGTAGGATCTTACAGTGGACTGTGTCAGGTCAATCCCAGTAGACCATGTTTTCACATGAGGAGGTATGCTGGGACCTTTGGGCATGGCTAGAACGCTGCAAATGTTAGAAATCACGTGTATATTGGAAGAAATCCACAGATGGATCAACAAACAAATAATTGTGAATAGGTTTGGTTTCGAACTAACGTGTACTTGCTGTAGCGCTCTTTCACCGGAGGGCGGAGACGTTTGACAGCTCTCCATCCATCATCCATCTGCCTGCCCTCTCATCTCCTCGCGTGGGCGGACGCTAGAGCTACCCTGAACTACGGGACAGACTACAACCCGCCGTCGATACGGGGACACCGGTTGAGGTAGGCAATGTCTCGATGACGGTTGAAGAGATTTCTGCCGGTTATTGGATTTCCAAGACGGTGGCGTGAGCGCCAACACCCAGCCTGCCTCTTTTCAGAACACATTTTCAGTCGGAGATATTTACATTGAATATCATCTTGCTGTTGCCGATGGTCCTGTTACGGGCTGAGTTGCAAACATCGGAGTGCATCATCAAGCATCGTTGCATTCACGAAGCGAAGTACTGAGGACAGTAGAATTTCCAGTAAGGTAAGAATAATTGTCTGAAGATGGATATTCTTGCTCTCTCTCACTTTGTCGCTCTCTCTGTCTCTGTCTCTCTCTTTCTCCCACACACCAACTCTCTCTGTGTGTGTGTGTGTGTGTGCATGTGAAGAGTGAATATCCAGACAGCATGAAGCATCTGCCTGCTGCAGTTCGTTTCCTGTTTAGAACTCTGTCATATTTACCTCCCTGGCCCCTCTCTATCCTGCAGATTCTGTACACACATGCATGCACGCACGCACGCACGCCCCCCCCCCCACTCCCCCCCCCCACACAGGAGCACATCCAAACATGCACAGCCTCAACCCTGTAGTGAGATCAGGTTTTGCCTTGTGTGCTGGTTAGTATTGTACACTGGGGTGATGCATATATTCCCTGAGCAGGCAATAAAGTCCACCTCATTATAACTAATGTCAGATGTGATAGAAACCAAGTTTCTCCCTCTGTAGCTCTGCTGGTGGAGTGTGGTGCTTCATTTCTGTACCAGGTTCACTTTCCATTTGGACCTCACGTTTACAAAGATAACCTCACTGTGCTGTGTGTTTTGTTCAATGTTATGCATGACAAGATGGTGGACCTCTGTACTGGAATCCCAGTCAAACAGACCCCCCCGCCCCCCCCCCCCCCCCCCCAACCACCACCCTGCTTCCCCCTGCTAACCCCCTTCATCCAGCCAGTGGCCTGAGGGAATGACGTTTAAAGTGATTGTTGCTGTAAAGCCCTTTGTTTTGGCTTGACTTGACAGGAAGACAAAATGATCAAGATTTGAGATGATCCTCAGTGATCTGTCAGGGTAATCCCTATCTCTCCCCTGCTGACTAGCCCTGTGCTGCTGGGAGCCACTGCAGAGAGCAGGCCAGGGGAGGGCAGGCAGGGGAGGGCAGGCAGGGGAGGGCAGGCAGGCAGGCAGGGGAGGGGGTGGAACGGATGGTTTGCAGAATGGGTAGTTAATGGATAGGCGGATGGATTTATGGATGGATGGAGGGATGGATAAATGGTTTGCAGGCTGGATACATGGTTGATGGATGGATAGAGGAATGGATGAAAGGATGAATGGTTAGCATTTTGGATATACTGTTGGATGAATGGTTGGATGTATTACAGTAATGGACGGTGTGAACTTGTATTATACTGTAAAAGTAATGATGAAATATCCTAGGGCCATTTTGAGCTGAGAAGAACTCGATTTTAGATAAAGGAATAAATGGACTGTGAAAAGACCCTGAAGGAAGCTGAACACATTTTTCATGGGGAGCTGATTTTGAAAAGTTTCTTTCTGAAGACAGATGACAAGGTTGTCCCCGGGCCAAGACGTCCCTGTGGAGGCCTCGTCAGACAGCCCTGACGACAGCATCAATAGGTCCCCTCTACTTCAGAATAACCACAATTGTGACCTTCACTTTTCTCTCTCTTAAATATTCTTTTCAGAGTCACTTGTCCCTCTCCTCCCTGTCCTTCTCCCCTCTGCAGCATCTGGGTGTGATTACCGTTAGATCGTCCATACAGAGCCCGCCAACACAGGAAGCTCGGATTGTGGAGATCCCAGCGTGGGGACGGATGGCACATTAGGAGCTGTATTCAGGTCCCACACTCACACCCTTACCCCCCACCCCCCCACACTCACACCCTCCATCCACCCCCCCATCCACCCCCCACACTCACACCCTCCATCCACCCCCCCATCCACCCCCCACACTCACACCCTTACCCCCCCCATCCACCCCCCACACTCACACCCTTACCCCCCCATCCACTCCCCCACACTCACACCCTTACCCCCCCAATCCACCCCCCCACACTCACACCCTTACCCCCCCATCCACCCCCACCACATTCACACCCTTACCCCCCCATCCACCCCCCCACACTCACACCCTTACCCCCCATCCACCCCCACCACATTCACACCCTTACCCCCCCATCCACCCTCCCACACTCACACCCTTACCCCCCCATCCACCCCCCACACTCACACCCTTACCCCCCCATCCACTCCCCCACACTCACACCCTTACCCCCCCATCCACCCCCCCACACTCACACCCTTACCCCCCCATCCACCCCCACCACATTCACACCCTTACCCCCCCATCCACCCCCCCACACTCACACCCTTACCCCCCCATCCACTCCCCCACACTCACACCCTTACCCCCCACCCCTCAGTTATTGATATACTGTTGTATCACGTTGGTTGGGAATGTGAGAAGTCCATTCTAAGTCTGTCTACTTTCAGCTCACTGTCCTGTCTAGCTGGACTTTTACAGGTGGAGTTGCCCTGCCTATGCCTTGGCCATGGTAATGCAGGATTATTTTGAATTCACACACAATTAGTCAGTTGGATCCATGAAGCTTACCAGCTTATGGACCGCTCTCAATGGCCACGGCATGTCTGTCCTCTCGGCCAACATTAATTCCTGGTAATTCCCCTCTCTGTGTTAATGGGGCCCCAGCTCTACATCAGCCTGGACTCACATCACATGCAGTGCATGCACCTTTCCGAATCCGAATCCGAAAGGGTGATTGTGAAAGGTGGATGCACTGCATGTGATGTGAGGCCAGGCTGATGTTTGGGATTTCCTTCCTCCACACAGTCTGCTGTAAAGTTCCAGGGGCCAAGTTCCATTTCAGAATGCAGCGTAGGACAGAAATGGAACAGTGGCCCCTTTCTGGGCCCGGGTCCTTGAGCCAGTGGATATTTATCCGGTGGTGAGATGATGTCACTGACTGGTGATCTGATGGGTCATTCAAAGTGATGCGTGTGTCCAGTTGAGATGAGCAGTGTAGGATTGAACTATGGCCTTGCTGCTGGGGGAGTGTGTTACTTTCCATCTCTTTCCTTCTCTCTTCCTCTCTCTCTCTCTCTCTCTCTCTCTCTCTCTCTCTCTCTCTCTCTCTCTCTCTCTCTCTCTCTCTCTCCCTCTCTCTCTCTCTCTCTCTCTCTCTCCCTCTCTCTCACTCTCTCTCTCTCTCTCTCTCTCTCTCTCCCCTCTCTCTCTCTCTCTCTCTCTCTCTCTCTCTCTTTCCCCTCTCTCTCTCTCCCCTCCTTGTCCTCAGTGCCTGGATGTGACAGTATGACAGTCAGATGGCCTGCTCTCTGCACTCTGCTCTCTGCACTCTGCTCTCTGCTCTCTGCTCTCTGCTCTCAGCTCTCTGCTCTCAGCTCTCTGCTCTCTGCTCTCAGCTCTCTGCTCTCTGCTCTCTGCTCTCTGCTCTCTGCTCTCTGCTCTCTGCTCTCTGCTCTCTGCTCTCAGCTCTCTGCTCTCAGCTCTCTGCTCTCTGCTCTCTGCTCTCTGCTCTCTGCTCTCTGCTCTCTGCTCTCTGCTCTCTGCTCTCTGCTCTCTGCTCTCTGCTCTCAGCTCCAGGTCCACTCAGCCTATTGAAGTTACCTGGCAGAGTGCTAGACAGGCAGCTCTGTCTGCTGGGACCATGTCCTGGCAGGCGGGTGCCATGAGGTACTGGAAGAACGGGAGCTGGCAGCCGTTTCTGTGTAGAATCCATTTGATTCTGGTTGTTGTTTTGTTTTTATAGTCTTTATATAGTTTATATAAGGCTGGATGTAATTTGATTATGATCTCATGAATCATAGTAGTGATATTCCAGTAACTGTCTTTTACAAGGCCTTTTTATCGTGAAGAGCTGGTCTAAGATTTTTCAACTTGTTATACACACATAAAAAGAATCACATTCTGGTTCTACATGTGGCTTGTGTATACTTATATATACATATACTTATATATACATATACATGTGTATACTTCACTCTTTAAAGTTAAGCAATTGTCTACTTACCTATAGTAGTTAAAGTGGGGTGAGCTGTGCTGTGATAGGGCAGGGTGAGAAGGCAGCTGTGCTGTGATTGAGTAGGGTGAGCAGGGAGTTGTGCTGTGATTGGTTAGGCTGTGGAGGGAGGGAGAGTGTGCAAGCCTGTGGCAGGTGTGCTTGGACTGATGACAGCTACAAGGATAGCTGCAAGAACAATGTGGGAACAGAGTTTCACCAGCCATTGTTTTCACTAGACACCGTTGTTGACACAGTGTTTCTGCTCTTGCTTCTTCTCATCAAGTCTGTACTGTGCAATGCTCAGGCAGGCAGAGAGAGAGAGTTGTTTGGTTGTCATGGTTGCTTCATTGCATCATGGCACATTGTCTTGGCCAGCAACTGTAACATCAATGATTAAAGACCTCTTTATTGAAGAAACTCAAGGCAGGATTCTAAGTAACACCACTAAAACATCCCGTTGTGAGGAGGGGAAGAAAGAGACTGGATGGTCAACAAACATCTGATGCATGTCAACACTGGATCCTGTTGAAGCAAAGCCTACGTATGGGTACATGAAACTAGTAAGTCTTCAGTTTACGTACAAGGTCTGGATAGTTCTCACCACCAGTCTGGTCCACTGAGCCAGCTCCCTCCTCACCTCCCCTTCTATAAACCGTCATGATTAAACCATGAAGGTCAGACCAGTGGAAGCTGCTGAGACATGGAAAGTTTGAGTACTTCACCAACTTGCTCATTTGTTAGGTTGTTTCTTCCTGGTTCCATGCTGACTAACCAGACTGTTCTAGAATATTGTCTTTGAAAAGGAATCTGAACAAGTCTAAACACGAGAAGCTGATATCCTTACCCTATTGTAAATTCATGTTGTAGATTTATATTGTGTATGTATGTGTGTGAGTGTGTGTGTGTGTGTGATAGAGAAAGACAAAAAAAAAACATCAGTGGAATGAATAATTAAATGGATATCAAATATTTACAGTTTGGTGTGATGTTCCTCACAATAACACAATTGGTCTGTCCCAGAGGTACAGTCTAACAAACCACGCCCGTTAAAACATCCACATAACTCCCTAAACACAAACAAAATTGCAAGAAGCACCACATTCTCTCATTGCACACTGAAAAGTTCATATCTTTCCTGTCTGAGAGAATTGACTTTTCTAATCTAGGTTTGATGAATTAGACAAACAGCAGCCTTCCAATCAAACCGTGGAGGTATGAATGGATACACACAGACACACACACACCCGATTCGCTGATCCTCCAAGCCATACATCATGCATCATCCACCAGGTCCAAACTGGGCATGTTCATAGCACAGCCGCTCACATAAATCATGCAGGGATATCCATGGGAGATTTGTAGGAACTTTAGCATTAGTTAGTATCACGCACATATCTCATGTTAGGATTCTAGAATGACTCCTTAAAGGGCCCATGCACATCCAATACATTGTGGTGGCGGCTTTCAGATGTCTTTGTGTTCAGACCTTAGCTGGGATTGTTACCTATACCAAGTCCTGCTTGTCAGAAAGGAAAGGCTCACTGTCTTACCTGGCTACACAAAACAGGGATTCAGAAGCTCTCAGACAGTTGTGTATTTAGACACTTTCGGACATAAAAAAGGTACGCTTCTTCACTCAAAACACACACACACACATACACACACACACCCACATACACACACAACCGCTTTCCCAAAAGAGAGAGGTAAATAGAAGGGAACCATAATTCCAGCTTAAACTGGTTGGCATATGTCATATTATTATTATTGATTATTGTGTTGTCTCTACATTATATTTTGTCTTCATTTGGTGCTTCAGTGTACCCTCCCGGAAACTCTTTACGGGGTCAGGGTGGGGGACAGGATGGGGAGGGGGTCAGCGTGGGCAGGGGGACCGAGTGGGGTGGGACCTATGGACCCAGCACCACCTCCTGTGCCTGGACAGCTACCCTCCCACTTATATGAGCCTGCTCAGTGTTAGAGTCATGTGGGATTGGTGCAGTAAGGGATTGGGACCTACAGTAGTCTGTAGATGGTAGGGCGCCTGTCCATTCAACCCAGTCTTACAGTTACAACTACTAATACAAGGAGCTAGCACTAGATAATGCTGGGTATGATCCTGATCATGATCTCTCTCTCTCTCTCTCTCTCTCTCTCTCTCTCTCTCTCTCTCTCTCTCTCTCTCTCTCTCTCTCTCTCTCTCTCTCTCTCTCTCTCCCTCCCTCTATCTCTATGACACATGTCCTTTGTTTTATGATTTGATGGTGTTTGTTTGTCCAGAGAAAGGTGCAGATGGTCTGAGCATGTGTTGTTTGAGCCTGTTCAGCAAACACACCAAGGGAGGCCAGCCGGCCACAGGGACCACTCACGCAGGCACACACGCACGCACACACTCAGATGAACATGGGCAAACAAACACAATGTTGCTTGCAGGAAGGAAGCACGTGAATTCGTCATTCAGTATTGACTTCTGCTCACACACTCATACACACAGACACACAGACACACACACTACACGCACACACACACACACTCATACACAAATGACTGCAACATCTGGCACAGATCAAAACGTACAACACTTCTGATGTCACAGGGGGAGGAGGGGTTGTGTAATATTACTGACTTATCTAAGAGCTGTTGATTTTGTGTGTATCTGTGTGTTTGCGAGAGAGAGAAAGCTAGAGAGGGAGATCGAGAGAGAGAGCGAGAGCGAGAGGGAGGAAGAGAGAGAGAGAGAGAGCGAGAGAGGGAGGAAGAGAGAGCGAGAGAGGGAGGAAGAGAGAGAGAGAGCGAGAGAGGGAGGAAGAGAGAGAGAGAGAGAGGAAGAGGAAGAGGCGCTACAGCCTCAGATGGTCTGTGGCCTGGTGCAGCGAGAGAAAGAGAAAGAGAGCGAGAGAGAGAGAGAGAGAGAGAGAGAGAGCGAGAGAGAGAGAGAGAGAGAGAGAGAGAGAGAGAGAGAGAGAGAGAGAGAGAGAGAGAGAGAGAGAGAGGGCTGTGGAAGGTTGCGGTGGCCTCAGTCTGTACTCTGTGTGACTCCTCTGCTGGCTGAGCTGATTCCAGGGAACAACAGAGAAGGATCTGTCAGCGAACTTCAGACCAATGCTGCCACACACTTCTTGGAGTGACTGAGGGAGGGAGAGCAAACCAAAAAATAGACGGAGAGAAAAGCCAGCATGATAGAAAAACACGATGGGCAGAACGGCTGAATCCAAATCAAGAGGGTGAACGGCTTTTTTTCATAGAGGAGCTCATTGAAAGATTCACATTAAGAGGAGTAACCTGAGCTTGCCTGGTTGGGTGGCTGAATATTTCTAGAAGGGGAACCTTTTGTGATACAAAACCAAGCCAAATATTTAGATTTGATTTCAGTGTGTCGGTATACAGTACTGTGTCTGTCATCTTATGCAGGATTGGGTTCCAAAACCACCATAGTACAACAGACCCTGCTTTGCTGGGCTGCTGGGATATTTACATTTTTGACTCCACACACACATACAGTACACCCACACACTCATGCTCGCACAGTCCACCATATTCAAGTCCTGGAGAGTGTGTGATCCAGGGCATTTCTTGTTCGAATGTGGGATTGTGTGTGTCAAGAATGATGCCGTCTGTGGTACTGATTGGCTGATGGACAGGAAGGGGGTGGGTCATGTGGGTTCCTAAGCAAAGGGATTAAAGCCTGTATGTCCTTTAATCTGCCTGTCATACACACAGGGATGAAATGACTGGGGGGAGAGAGGGAGAGAAGGATCATGGAATGACAAACCAGGGTGGAAATGTCAAATAAAGGATGAATAAAAATCATTGCGCTAAAGCTCGACCACTACTGGCTACTGGTTCTGTTTTTCACTGCTACTGTTCAGTTCTGATGTGGATGAGTTGGGGTGTGTGTGTGTGTGCGTGTGTGTGTGTGTGTGTGTGTGTGTGTGTGTGTGTGTGTGTATGTGCATCTCACATGTTGCCATAGACTAACCAGGACGAGGTCATTTATATTGTAGTGGTGAAACTATTCGCAGGAAAGCATTAATCAAACGTGTGTGTATATGTGTGTGTGTGTGTGAGTGTGCGCGCGCGTGTGTGCACATCCATGTCTAAAACACTGGGTACGGCCAACCACAGAACAACCCTCTGAACCAAATCAAACAAGGGCAAAAACATTTGTTATGCGTTGTTGTTTTTCCTCGATTCTTTTCCCGTCACAGCAACTGGACCCTGAGGCTGGCTGGTAGGGACTGGCTGGCTGGTAGGGGACTGGCTGGCTGGTAGGGACTGGCTGGCTGGTAGGGGACTGGCTGGCTGGTAGGGAACTGGCTGGCTGGTAGGGAACTGGCTGGCTGGTAGGGGACTGGCTGGCTGGTAGGGAACTGGCTGGCTGGTAGGGGAACTGGCTGGCTGGTAGGGAACTGGCTGGCTGGTAGGGGAACTGGCTGGCTGGTAGGGAACTGGCTGGCTGGTAGGGGACTGGCTGGCTGGTAGGGAACTGGCTGGCTGGTAGGGGACTGGCTGGCTGGTAGGGAAACTGGCTGGCTGGTAGGGGACTGGCTGGCTGGTAGGGAACTGGCTGGCTGGTAGGGGACTGGCTGGCTGGTAGGGAACTGGCTGGCTGGTAGGGGACTGGCTGGCTGGTAGGGAACTGGCTGGCTGGTAGGGGACTGGCTGGCTGGTAGGGGACTGGGCTGGTAGGGAACTGGCTGGCTGGTAGGGAACTGGCTGGCTGGTAGGGAACTGGCTGGCTGGTAGGGAACTGGCTGGCTGGACACCTAGACGTTCTGTCTGCCTGAGCTGGCCAACCATACCTCCCTGTGGTATTAAATAACGTTCAGCCTGGATCCAGGGTCCACAATGACCTCTGACACAGAGGTTGATTGTACTTGATTGTTGAACGGCTAGGGGGGGGTGTGGGGGGGTGGGCCCCCCCCCCCCTCAGCCCGCCCTTCCCCTCCCTCTTCTTCTCCCTCTTCTTCCCTCTCTTCTTTTCCCTCCCCCCCCCCCCTCTCCTTCTCTCTCCCTCCTTCTCTCCCTTCCTCTCCCCTCCCCCTCCCCCTCCTTCCCCCTCCCTCCCTTCTCTTCCCCCTCCTCCTCCCTCTCTCCCCTCCCCCTCCCTCCCATTTCCTCCTTGCGCAGCTCCCCCGCCCCCCCCGCGCATGTCGCTTCCTCCCCTCTCGTCGCCTCGTCCTCACGCCGCCAGAGTCTAAGTAATTGTTGCTCCTGTTTTGTGGGTGCTAGTTATGGCTTCTGGTGCTAACCATGGTAAACAAGGCAGGTAGAAGGTGGTTTGGGTTGAGATTTGAGGTTGTCCTGAATCTGATGTGAGGACCTTCTTTTTTTTTAGTTTATGAGAGGACCTTCCCTTC
>CM042856.1:9320134-9327202 GCA_023658055.1 Thaleichthys pacificus | reverse complement strand
GTCTCGTTCTCCGTCGCCAGGTCACTGTCCTGTATCCTCGCTCATATTTCTCAAAATGTAAAAAAGCTGCCAACGGCGAAGAGACCTCTCAAGCTTCGCCAGAAGCTACTCTGCCTGAATCGTAGTCTACCAGCACCGCCGACGGCGGGCCCGCCAACAGGCTTAGCATTGAATATGCTCAGGAGCAGAAGCGCAAGGAAGGCTCGAGTGCGGCAGGCGGCAGAAAAGGAATGGCAACCGATCCGAAGCAGGAGTAGAACGGGGGGTATTAGCAATATAACTCTCTGCGGTCGACGAGACAATTCGTCGCCGACATAGCTGAGAGGAAAGGAAGGAAATGGAGAGAGCAGGCGGAGAGATCAGAGGAGGGAGATAGTGACAAGACAGGCAAGAGGCAGAGAAGAATCTCAGCGGCGCTCCTACGCGGATCGCATCTGGGGGACAGCTGTTGTCTGCCTGTTCTTGTAGATGATCCGTCGCTCCTCTCTCTCTTCTCTGTCGGTAAGTACAGGCGAGACAGGACGGGGAGATACAGAAGACGCGATCATCTCCTCGAAAGGAGAGGGGGGGTATTCCTAATTATTTTACGAGCCTCACTCTGCGCCCTCCCCTCCGGCTGACTGAGTTGGCACAAGTGGAGATATGAGGGGTTGTCTCTAAGGGGCGGGAATGGGGGCGCTCGACGAGGGATCTGCGCCTCACTGAGAGGATATTCTCTACGCGGCGTCTCTAGAAGAGTCCATGAGCTTTACACTCCAGCTCGCTGATGGCTCATGACAGTGTGAGTCTGTGCCTGCTTCCTCATACTCCTGCGTCTGACACCTGTTTCATATACACTAGGCTCTCAGCCTCTTCTGGAACCATCCGGTGTGAGCCTATACGTACGGTGCAATCATATGGTCGCGAGCAGATACTAATGTGGGTGCAGCAGACTACAACCTTAATTTATGCTTCTTGACTGTTAGTCGACGGAATGCGCGTGCTGTACTTGCGAGGGTCTAACGATTGATGGAGTTGACAGAGTGTCAGGTCTGCTTCTCTACCCCCCTAACTCGCACTCGACTATTAAAGAATGAGTCGGACTTACCGATATGACAGTGTCACAGCTGCCTAGGCAGGTTGTAGCCTCTGTCTAGATTCATTCTGGTGCGAGCTGGAGGTGATGATTTCTTGTAGACGTTTGTTCTCTCGAGGGTGTATGGAGGTTTTGCTACTGTTGACACTACTGTATGTGCGTGCTAGAGTGTCAGATGATCATTGGAGCTATGTGTAAGCAGTGAGTGTCCAGAGCTCGATATCATGCGATATCATAAATATCTAGAACAATATTCGGCATTCCAGTTATGCAATTGATTCTCATATATTATCGGCATCTCTGACACGTCTGCTGCGATTTGGGTGTGTTATACATATACATCGTGTGTGTGCATGTGTGGTGCGTGTGTTGTGTTGTTTGTGTATGTGTGGGTTAGGCTCCACGGTGTATGCTGCTCCCTCCTAGGCGAGGCGCGGTAGGCGGAGCTTCCAGGATCTACTGGCGCGTCTAAATCCATGCGTGCCTGGAGTGCAGAGCGGAGTACTTGGGTCGCTGTCATGCTACTGGACACCGCCTACTGAGGGGGAGGAAGGGGGAGTCTTGGGGCATAGTGAGTGAAACATCACACCACACTCGGCAAGCGCTATCTAACGGTCGAGGTGTTCGCAATAATCGAGCTACAGACAAATTCCATCAATTCTCATTTAGCATCAAATGCCCTATTCTCCTCCTCTCCTCCCTCTCCTCCTCTCCTCTCCTCCTCCTCCTCCTCCTCCTCCTCTCCTCCTCTCCTCCTCTCTTTGCCTCCTTCTCAGGATGGTGTGGCGCATGATGAACTGTCCACCTACGCAGACGAGGTGTTTTGAGTCGCCGTCCGAGGCGGCCATCAAGGAGCGGAGTCTGGCCTGCCTCTGGAGGAGGGGGAGCTGACGGGCAGTGCTCTGGACAAGACCGAGCTGGAGAGGAGCCACCTGATGCTGTGAGGCCACACACACAGTCATAGACACACACACACACATACATAGGCACCCACACAGTCATAGACACACACAACATACATAGGCACGCACACAGTCATAGACACACACACATACACACTGACAGACTGACAGACAAACACAGACAAGGACACACACACACAGTCACACAGTCACACACTGACAGGCACACACACAGACCCCACAGACACACACACACTAAATCACACCTGCACACACATGCTCTAACCAGACACCCCCCCCCCCACCCCCCCCATCTGTGGTGAAGCCCCCTGGAGCGAGGCTGGCGTAAGGACAGGGACGGCCCCCTGCAGCTGCCCAAGGTCCGCCTGCGCCAGGAAGTGGTTCAGCATCAACGGGCAGCCCCGGCGGGGCCAACGCATCACTGTGCCCGTCCAGAAGCTGTTCGCTCGGGAGAAACGCCCCTACGGCCTGGGCATGGTGGGCAAGCTCACCAACCGGACGTACCGCAAGCGCATCGACAGCTTTGTCCAGCAGCAGATAGAAGACATGGATGACCACAGGTTGGTGTGAGAGCTCATAGGTTTCAGATGGAAGCTTAGCTAGCGAGGCTGGACCACTATTTACCTGCATTTTACCTACGTACGTTTCGCCCCCCCCTAATGGTGCCCCTGAGGGGTCTGACTTTGTGTTTGTGTGTGTGTGATCTCTCCGCAGGCCGTTCTTCACCTACTGGATCACGTTCGTCCACCTGCTCATCACCATCCTGGCCGTGGCTATTTACGGCATCGCCCCGGTGGGCTTCTCCCAGCATGAGACTGTCGACTCGGTGGGTCCCCCGGCACGGGGCACCGCCTGCTGTAGGCTCTCTGCTTGGAATGTGGTGAAAGGTTCAGAATGTGGTGAAAGGTTCTGAATGTGGTGGAATGTTCTGTGGTGAATGTTCTGAATGTGGTGAAATGTTGTGAAGGTGGTGAAAGGTTCTGAATGTGTTGAAAGGTTCTGGTTGTGTATTGGTGTGTACTCTGTTGTGTGCAGTTACGTAAAGGCGGTTTATGCAAACATAAGTGGGGTCGTCCTTTGGCTAACCCTCTGTTTCCTTCAAGGTCTTGCGAAAATAAAGGGGTGTACGAAAATGTCAAGTTTGTGCAACAAGAGAACTTCTGGGTGGGCCCGAGTTCTGTAAGTGTTGTCCCGGTAACATGGCTCCTTGCAAGTATGGAGGAAGGTAGGCTTCTCCTGCTGTGTTGCTGATCTGCAGTTCGCGCTCCTGTCCTGCAGGAGGCACTGATCCACCTGGGGGCCAAGTTCTCCCCCTGCATGCGTCAGGACCAGGAGGTGCACGAGCTCATCCAGGAGAAGAGAGGGAGAGAGAGGGAGTCCGCCTGCCTGCGTCCGGAACGACCGCTCTGGCTGCGTCCAGACCTCCCAGGACGAGTGCTCGGTGAGGAGGAGGAGGAGGAGGAGGAGGAGGGGGGGGAGGAGGAGGAGGAGGAAGAGGAGGGGGAAGAGGAGGGGGAGGAGGAGAAATAGGAGGAGGATAGTAAGAGTAGAGAGCTAAGAAGAGTAGGATTGGGGATGGGGAGAGGGCGAGGAGTGACAGAATTCGGCTGTGTTCAGATCTCAGATCTCATTTTTATGTGGTAGAGTATTTGGTTGCACTGCTAACTAAATGACTATCATTGAATTGAGTTCATCCTGAATCCTCCAGACCACCCTGGCAGTGTGGGTGAAGTGGCCTCAGCACCCCAGTGCCCCGCTGCATGATGGGAAACTGCGCCAGCATGGCTCCGTCTGTCACCAGGACCCCAGGTAATACACCTCACCTACTCCACAGATAACCATAGAAGCCAGATAATACACCTACTCCACAGATAACACATAGAAGCCAGGTCAATACACCTACTCCACAGATAACACATAGAAAGCCAGGTAATACACCTACTCCACAGATAACACATAGAAGCCAGGTAAACACCTCACCACCTCCATCAGATAACAACATAGAAGCAGGTAATACACCTCACCTACTCACAGATAACACATAGAAGCCAGGTAATACACCACATCTACAAATAACCCACAGATACTGTGGCACCCACTGGTCCTGTCCTCTCTGTCTGGTCCAGGATCTGTCTGGAGCCCGCCTCTGTGTCTCCTCACGAGTGGCCTGACGACATCACCAAGTGGCCAGTAAGTACCCCCCACCTCCAAGGGCCCCCCGCCCCAAACACCCACACACACATCCACCTACTATGTCTCCCTGTTCCTAGGTATGTACCAGATACAACCCTGCCAATCACACCAACCTCCCCCATGTGGACTGTGCCATCACAGGCAGACCCTGCTGCATCGGCACCAAGGGAAGGTGAGAACGCTGCCCTGTGATTGGCCAATGTCTGGACGCTTCACAGCCAATCCCATGTTTCTGAACTTTGAATCGCTTTGATAGAATACTGAGCTGTGGATGTTTGGTAGCTACCTGGGTGTTGTCATGTTTTGGCACTATTCAGTGCAGGAACTGATGTCAGAGTGTGCCGAAGTCATATCCTGTGTGTTGTGTAGGTGTGAGATCACCTCCAGAGAGTACTGTGACTTCATGAAGGGCTACTTTCACGAGGAGGCCACTCTCTGCTCACAGGTGGGTAACACACACATGTATACAAACACACTCACACACACCACGTATGCATACACACGCATACACACACACACAGACACTCACTCACCAACACATGCTCTTCATCCCTCTGTTACCTCTCCTCCAGGTGGCCTGTATGGATGATGTTTGTGGGCTACTGCCTTTCCTCAACCCAGAGATCCCTGACCAGTTCTACCGCCTCTGGCTGTCCCTCTTCCTCCACGCTGGGTGAGTCTCCCTGCACCTGTTTACATCTTTTTAGCTGTTTGCCTGTGTGTTTCTGTCCCTGTAGGATCCTGATATAACGTGTGTTTCTGTCCCTGTAGGATCCTGATGTAATGTGTGTTTCTGTCTCTGTAGCATCCTGATGTAACGTGTGTTTCTGTCTCTGTAGCATCCTGATGTAACGTGTGTTTCTGTCCCTGTAGGATCCCGGTGTAACGTGTGTTTCTGTCCCTGTAGGGTCCCGGTGTAACGTGTGTTTCTGTCCCTGTAGGATCCTGATGTAACGTGTGTTTCTGTCCCTGTAGGATCCTGCACTGCCTGGTGTCGGTGCTGTTCCAGATGACGGTGCTGAGGGACCTGGAGAAGCTGGCCGGCTGGCTCCGGATCTCCATCATCTATATCCTGTCTGGCATCACCGGCAACCTGGCCAGCGCCATCTTCCTGCCCTACCGGGCAGAGGTGAGGTGCTGCTCTACCTTGAACACTGTGCGCATCAGATAGATCTACGTATCCAATGAGTTGTTTGACTGTTGTTACAGTCCTGCACTCAGTCACAGGTGTGACCTGCTGTGTGGTGTACAGTCACAAGAAGACGCTTTCATCGTCACACTATCCCCCCCCCCATCCCCCCATCCCCCCTCCCTCTCCTCCAGGTGGGTCCTGCGGGGTCCCAGTTCGGGACGCTGGCCTGCCTGTTCGTGGAGCTGTTCCAGAGCTGGCAGATCCTGGAGCGGCCGTGGCGGGCCTTCGCCAAGCTGCTGGGCATCGCCCTCTTCCTGTTCTCCTTCGGCCTGCTGCCCTGGATCGACAACTTCGCCCACATCTGCGGCTTCATCGCTGGGTTCTTCCTCTCCTTCGCCTTCCTCCCCTACATCAGGTGGGTGCTGTGATGATGCTGGTCCAGGGGCAGGTTTCAAGCTGACTTTATCTTGCGTGAGACGGAGTCACCTCCCCAGCAGCTGATCTGAGTTCAGCTGTTAGCTTCTCTACCTTGTTTGTGTGCTGTGTCCTAGAAGCTATGATGTACAGACTTAGAGAGAATGCAGCGTAATGATATGCTGTTTCCCAGGGAAAACATGTTTCCCCTAGGAAACATGGTAAACATGGGAACCATGTTTATTCACGTCTCTTGTGGTTTGCAGTTTTGGCCAGTCGGACATGTACCGTAAGCGTGGTCAGATCTGCGTGTTCCTGGTGGTGTTCCTGGGCCTGATGTCAGCCCTGGCCGTGCTCTTCTACGTCTATCCAGTCAAGTGTGACTGGTGCGAGTACCTCACCTGCATCCCCATCACAGACAAGTTCTGTGACAAGTACGACCTCAACGCCCACCTACACTGACCACGCCTCTCCTCGACACGGATGGATGGAGATGAATGGAGGGATGGATGGAGATGAATGGATGGAGATGAATTGGTGGATGGATGGAGATTAATTGATGGGCGGATGGAGATGAATGGATGGATGGAGATGAATTGATGGATGGATGGAGATGAATGGATGGATGGATATGGATGGATGGAGATGAATGGATGGACGGATGGAGATGAATGGATGGATGAATGCATGGATGAATGGATGGATATAGATGGATGGAGATGGATGGATGGATGAATGACTGCTTTGGCCAGTGCCCAACTCCTCTGAAGAGGCCTTCCGGAGTGTGGAGCCCTAATGAACAGCTGTCCCACCAGCTGTAACCCTGACCCTGGGGCAGGTCTGGTTTTTCCTTCTGGACTGTTTGTACTGGTGCACTGTGGGTGCCTGTCACACGCTGGTACAATAAAACATGTATGTTCGATATCAAGGACAATCTGGAGTAAAACACCCACTGCAATCAGCTGCTTCTCTGTGTTCTATGGCCCCTCCTGGAGAGACACGTCTGTTTCATAGAGATTACACAGGAAGAAGGCTGTTTCTTTTCTATACTGCCTTCAATCCTGCTCTTCTCTCTTGGCTGCAACTGAAAACTGGCCCTTTGGCAGCCCCTTGTGGTCAACGAAGGAATCTACACTCTCAGTCCAGCACCACACTGCACAGCTGGGCGGATTTTTTTTTTACTCACGTCATAACACCGGACTAAGAGTATTATCCGTTTATTGGATGACCTCAGAGAGTGAAATCTCTCCCATAGGACCATGAACGCCTCCGTGCCTCGACGACGCTGAGACTCACAGGGAACCGTGTTTGCCATATCGGTCTCCCCCATC